>JAJJWX010004545.1:0-146091 GCA_023529315.1 Papaver bracteatum
GGTTAGCGATGATAGGAGAAGTGGGCAAGCAACCGTGTGACACTAACACACAACTCCACTTCCTCCATCACTCCACTTCCTCCACTTTCCCATGAGAGACGTGATGAAGGCTTATCGACTTGTATAAATAGGTTCTCCTCCCTATTTCCAACAACACAGAAAAAATCAAGTGTTAATACCATCGTATTCAACTCCCAGAGCCTGCCTGCAACATTTGCTAGCCTGCTCAACCTTCTGTTAACAAGTCATCAAATAGCCTTCACCTTCATACTCTCAACACCTTCTTCGCTTCCCTCCCTAAGATCAACCTCACATCCTTCACCTGTGACCGAAACAAATCTGGAACGGCCCTGTCTTCGGTTTAGGCCAGAATTGTACAGATTATCTCTCGAATAAAAAGTACTCATCGTGCAGCACATTTGTTGAAGGTTTAAATTCACTTCTCATCCACACACACCCAAAATTACCTAAACCTGCAGAAGTAGTTTTCTCCCACAAACAATTGGCGACCACAGTGGGAGGTTAATCTCTCGGTTGTGAAGTCAATTTCTTCAATACCAATTCAATTTCTCTGATTTCAAGAATGGTGGATCTTAGGTCTGGATCAGCAACCAATGATGGAGTTAGCGCCGACAACACTTCTGGTGGCGCTGATATCCCAATTACTGGTGTTACAGTGCAACCCGCCAGTGCAACCAATGTGTCTCGTGGAATCGCGTCTTCTACCATCAGTACTAGTGGAGCAGGAGCAGACATTCCAGCAGGCGTGACACCTCCCATTACAAGAGCCATAGCGGCCACAAATCCAAGCATTTCCTCGAACATGACGCCTGCGACAGTCACTAGAGCAACTGCTACTCCCTCCTCAGAACGAGGAACTAGAGGATCCAGAGGAGTACAATCTCCTATCACCATGGTAGATTTAATGGAGAGACAGGAAACCCTCGTTAAGGCTCAGGCAGACATGGCTACCACTCAGAAGGAGGTACTCACTTTCCTTAAAACATTAACTGATCGATTGCCACATGAGTCGAGACAGCCCCTAGGACCAACATGGAATACGTTCAGCGCGCCTGGAGCAGGTACCTCAACTACGCAAGCCTTCCTGAATGAAAAAGCTTATGCTGCTGTCCATTCAAGAGAAAGGGACCAGGAACGTCTCAGGGAAAGAAGCCAACCATCTAACTTTATTACACTTAAATACCTAGAGAGGTTCCTCCAAAATCGTGGCAAAGAAAATCCGATAGACGCACATCGACACCAACCTCCATATCCACAAGAGGTGCAGTGGACTCCTCTTCCCAAGGGATACACCTCCCCTCAATTCACCATTTACGATGGTACCGATCGGGGAAGAATCTCTCGGCGGAACAACGAACATCCAAATGATTTCGTCAAAAGGTTCAGGACACAAGCATTGGACTGCCATGAACAGAATGTCACAGAGCGACAGCTGGTGGAACTATGCATCAATAGAATGATACCCATATACCGGGCCTTGTTGGGGAACCTAGGGTTCCAGATTTCCCTGAGCCCCGTGAAGCTGCCAAGCACTCAGCCACTACCGCCCCATCACTATTGGAAAGAACCAGAGTTGTTCGGAGTGAAGATTCTCGGGAGAACCGAGGAAACAAGTGTCTCATTAACAAACAGTACGACACTGGTCCTTTTGTGAGCATGGTGGGCGAAGGCAGAAAAAGGAAGGCCCCGGAAGCTGAACAACAACCCAAGCGTGCATCTCCAGCGCATACATTTGCATCTCGAAAAGTAGGAGGCAAGGCTCCTACGCAAGACGCTGAAGATACAGGCTTACCATTTCCGATGAACGAAGTAATGGAGCTACTGGGATCATGGATTCAGGATGATGATGTCAAGATACCATGTGTCAAACGCCCACCGACCGAGAAAGACATGACGGACACCAATTACTACTGCTATCATAGGTTCGTCAACCACCCAACCAAGGATTGCAACAAGTTGAAACAAATCTTCAGAGAGAAGATAGAAGCGGGAAAACTCCATCTAGGAAATGAGGGCGTTTCATAGAGATCCTCCCTGTCAGGAGCTGCATGATTTCTGGGGACTCTGTATGGACTATCTATGCGTTTATATCCAGAGAAGGAAGCTGTCTTGGAGTCTCAACTCCTCCTCGAATTTACCACCAGCAAGCATCCATGTCCAGAGGATAAGCTGTCTTGGCACCTCAGTCTGAAGTTACCACCAACAAAGGAAACTGGGGACTGTTAACCACTGCTCACTTAAAAGATGTCAAGTTCGATAACACGCTGATCAATACAGTTTCCGTATTCAACATCGTCACTGTCAGAACCCTGAGAGCCGCAAAGATCTCAAATCAGGAAGCTACCCGCAATCCTACTGTGATCAAGAACCCGGAAGGAGAATTCGTGGGCGCCTACGGATACATTGACTTTGATTTCAAGATCGGTGACACTCCAACACAAGCCAGGGATCTCAGTACCTGAAAGGATCTTCAACAAGTCAGCCCCGATGATCTCCAGCAAACCTTGGAGTATTGAAGACTACCTGTTGCCTCCGTACCAACTACTCACAGGCATAATGTAGCTTCCTGGTGAAAGTCTTTTGTCCTACGTCAAGAGATTCCGAGCTCAAGTAAGTCTTATTGAAAAATCCTCCTTGTAAGTAGTGAATGATCACCTTGTTGGACCACAGGGGACTGCTTCACCTGACAGGCTGACCACCACCAAGATGATGTGAGTGGAGCGTTGTTACCTTTAAGCGCTTCACCAAAAGTTTGGAAGCATTGAAGGACAACACGTCTCAGAAGCAGGCTGTCATACCAACTCCAACTCCAGCATCATATGCACGAATGTCGTGATGGTGAAACAACAACCACGGTATTTCATATCCGGATCGATGGTAACTACATCAATGAGAGACAATTTCATAATTTGTCTCCTGTATAAGAAGTGGTTGCATTACCAAAGGAGTATGATTGGGACTTTTTAGCACTGGTGAATTTAGAGATGCAAGCATGTTATTATTCCAAGATGTCCAAAGACGAGGATGTAATCAAGAGAGCAGAGATGGCCTCATGAACCTAGCGTGACAACTCCTATCAAGTCGAAAGTTTTGGGTACTCATCGACAGGGGACTGTCTCCTTCTTCTCTATCTCATGAAGGGACGTCAAGAAAGTCGTTGGTTTCAGCTTACACCTCTACCAATGAAATGAGACAAGCTCTACCACTATATGGAGACTGCCAAGTTCGTGCATGTATATAACACGTCTCTCCCTGCCAGTCTCTTCTGATCAAAGCTGCTGCAGTTGATATTATGCCTGAACTTTGCTATAGCAACAACCACTACCGACATAGGTCATGCTTAGGGACTGAGGCTCAGTATGAGATTCCTTCACCATCAGTCAAGGAATTCCTCAACACAAGAGATGATCAATCAAGAAGCATGTGAAGGGAAAACCAAACTAAAGAATCTACTTCGATGATGTCTCAAGGAACCGCATGCAATCCACTTCAGAAGCCACTTCAATGCTCTCTCGAGGAGCCGCCTCCAGTTCTCTTCAGAAGATGCTTTAACGCTCCCACCAGGAGCCGCCTGCATGTTAGGTTCAGCCTGCTTCAACGTTACCGCTAGGAGCTACCTCCACGTTCGCTTCAGAAGCCGTCTCCAACTCTCCGAGACGCTCCAGAATCTGCTTCAACACTATCCAGGACCTGATCGCTCTAGAAGTTGCTTCAACACGTTTATGTTTGAGCAAAATAAGTGCACAGTGGGTCCCATGTTCGAGCAGTCACCAAAGCTGGTGTCGAGTCAAGGTAGCAAGAATGGCGTTTGGTCAACGTAGCAGGTTCAATGTTTGGTCGAAGTAATAAGGATGACACTCGAATGTTCAACCGAAGCAGGCACAACAAGCCCACGTTCGATCAAGCAGGCTCATGATGAGTCCCACGATTAAGCGACGTAGGCGGCCTCATATGTCTATCAAACAGGTACAACATGGAGACATTCAGCTGAAGCATATACGTGGTGGGTCCACATTCATCTTGGGTTACACGCACATCTGCCCACGATCAGAGCAAGCATGCTCGCATGAGGTCCCACCAAAGCAGGCTCTCGACTGAAGCATGCATAGCAATGTCGATCGAAGCAGGAAGGATCAATATCATGCTACTCGAAGACTCGCCTGGGCGCCTCTTGAATGTGACTTACTCCAAGAACAGGATGACCCGTCTCTCCCGGTAACATCCAACTTTATCTCAAAAGTTTATCTTTATTTGTCACCATCTCATGCCTACCCCGCAATGTTGTAACCATTGTGTGCTAGGCAGGGGACTTAATGTTGATGTTGGATTTTAGTTTAGGGCTAAAATTGTAAAACCAAATTTAATATGATGTCACCCTGCAAAGGATGAAGCTAATTTAATTGGATGACATCCTGCAAAGGATAAAACCATTCAAGTGACGAATACTTCTCACTTTATTAATTCACCAAAGCATGTGCAACCATCCTGTGAATTTAATATACCCAGAACGGAGCATGTAGCAACCATCCCGGTTTTCTGTAGGTATACAACATTACTATTAATGCTTTAATTAAAGCCTTGTATTCGACATGCAAACACTCGTAGGCTACCTGACGGCGGGTTATATTAGCCTCGTTGAACGCATGCAAGACTACCCATGTTAGTCTCACCTGCTGAAAACAAACTCAAAAATAGATCTCATCCGTCCAATTTCGCAGGCATGGTTGGACGGCCTAGATCACGCACGGGACCGAGTAGCACGCACGCACATGCTCACCGCTGGTCTACCTTCCTAATGGTGTGAACGGCTTTCTCATAGACAAGCCAGGGTGCGACATACAGCCACCCAAACAAGGCTTGGAAGGTTCAAATCGATCACAACCATCCAACTTCGCAGGCATGGTTGGATGGTTTAGATCGCACGTGGGACCGAGTGGCATGCATGCACGAGATCACCGTCGGCCCATCCTTCTCCTAGTGTAATCGGCCTCCACATGGGAGCCGTGGAAACCACAAATTCGTTAGGGAGAAGTTGCGGGCCCGCAATTTGAAAATTAGGGTTTGCGCAACAGGCGCGACCACCCACTTTCAATTTAACGAACATGAGGCTTAGGAGTGTTGGAGCTGCCGGCCGATAGTGCATACATGCTCCTCGTGGGCCCACTTTCACGGTGCACCAATCGGCCGGCACCCATGGTGGCCATGCGTCTCGAAATTCGTGCCCAATGGTGGCATGTAAGGTCCCTTCTAATCTCGACCATCCATCTTCGCAGGCTGAAACGAGCGACTTAGATTGCTCTGATTGACTTCCAACAAGCATGGTCATGTAGAGTGGCATCCCACTTACATACAAGGACAATCGACCACTCCATGCATGCCTCCCAAGGCATAAAACCGTTAGGGTGAAAGAGGAAGCTCGCAAGCCTTCCAAACCCTAATCCAACGGTTATTCCTCCTCAATCTCGTCCGTCCAAGTTCGCATGCTTGGATGAATAGCCTAGGAAGGGAGTTAGGTGGCAAACAAGGTATCACCGTGATCACCATCCTCCACACTTCCCCATGGCATAACCGGCCAAGGTGGGTCCCGCTCATGCGACCTTCGAACAACGCCTGAACATAGCTAGTTGAGTCACTTCAACTTGCAATCTTTTCATCAAGGTTGTGTAGGCTTCAAATATGTTAAGCATATTTAATGCACCGCATGCATACAATATGTGCCCACAAACAACACGATACTTCAGAAGTATCAATTTCCTTCCTGGGTTTTGCTTTCGGGCTGTTTTCTCCTCCCGAACGAGCTTAAAACCTAAATATATCCGAGTTGGGAGATAGGAAATTCTTTTCCGTATGGAATGGAGGGGCGGATCATCAAAATCCGAGTCCGTACTAGAATTATACAACGATTCTAGTAAGGAGCGCTAATTAGGGTTTCTGGTGCAACGATCAACGGTTGCCCCTCCTCTCAAGATGCAAAATCTCGACCGTCGAAGGTCACCAAGCTAGCAAGCTTCCCGAGCCTGACTTGCCAAGCTACAATAACATGCTACATGTTTTCCAAAACACTCGAGACGTTAATCACGTCACAACTGGGGGATACAAACTGGGGTATTGGTCTAGCGGTTTACAGCATGCAGCGTGCAACACGCCATCACAAGATCGTGTCAGGGAAACATGGGCGGTTAGCGATGATAGGAGAAGTGGGCAAGCAACCGTGTGACACTAACACACAACTCCACTTCCTCCATCACTCCACATCCTCCACTTTCCCATGAGAGACGTGATGAAGGCTTATCGACTTGTATAAATAGGTTCTCCTCCCTTTTTCCAACAACACAGAAAAAATCAAGTGTTAATACCATCGTATTCAACTCCCAGAGCCTGCCTGCAACATTTGCTAGCCTTCTCAACCTTCTGTTAACAAGTCATCAAATAACCTTCACCTTCATACTCTCAACACCTTCTTCGCTTCCCTCCCTAAGATCAACCTCACATCCTTCACCTGTGACCGAAACAAATCTGGAACGGCCGTGTCTTCGGTTTAGGCCAGAATTGTACATATTATCTCTCGAATAAAAAGTGCTCATCGTGCAGCACATTTGTTGAAGGTTTAAATTCACTTCTCATCCACACACACCCAAAATTACCTAAACCTGCAGAAGTAGTTTTCTCCCACAAACACATGTCTGCCACATCGTCTACTCAGAACTCAGTGCTGCCTACCCATGACCTGCATGAAGCTGCACATCAACAACCACACCTCCATCAAAGTCAGATTCGGTGTTTCTTGATTTCCAATTTCCTATAAAAGGGGTGCATGGGCTTCCAAAAGTTTGGATACAATACAGATCTATCATGTGCGACTCCCACTCGTTGATCAACAAGTGACGAATCCAAAAGATTGCCGCCTTCGTAATTTCGTCAACCACTTTACCATCAAATGCAATGGAAGTACATCTTTCAGGAGAAAACAGGCTCAGGATAATTACACCTGGGGACTGCCAGCACATGATGCCTACACGTCCCTCAACTAAGTTATTTATGATATCAGTATCATCACTCTCAAATCTTTACAAGGCATAGGAATTTCTCAACATGAAGCCGTACACGTCCATCAAAGACTCCAAAAGTACGTCGTAGAGATATTTTCACATATCCGGCCATGCCATCGAATATAGAACGCATCTACAACTCCTTGCAAGAACACACTTGTATTCCTAAACTGGCTCAAAAAGTACAGCTCTAGTAACCAAACAGAAGTGAAACTTGGGACTTCTCATCGCATCACATTCCATACAACAATTCAAGATTGAGAAGATGGTTCAAAGGATGTTGCTTGTAACAAAGTCCTTGAAGACTTGATAGCATCACGTCGGCAGCGGAACGCCCCTCCTAGTCTATTTTACCCAACGGATCCAGAAGATTTTAACCATACAAGCATCCACAACATATCATCATAACAATCAAAAGGGCAAGAATAAGCTTGCACCAAACAAATTAAAGTCAAGGACGGATCAACAATGTAGCTACACTCTCCAAGATTGGCCCTGACATGATCATTGTCGAACATATATTTCATCCATCTCTCCCGGAGTGCAATGGAGTTTGGTAAATTTTGAAATCCACTGGAGAGATTAGATACTCATTCTTCTAGAGACAAAACCTTATTACACACTCTGGAGAAGATCGGTGGTATTGTTGGCTACATGCGCAAAAGAGAAAAGAGCACCTACCTAGAATTCTCCTGGCCCGCCTTGCTGTTGATTATAACTATTGGAGATTTCTTTGTTTCCATTGATGTTGCCCTACCACTGCTAACAAGGAACATCATTCACACCGATCTAAATGTCCAAGTTTGATCAACTACTCATGGATATTACACTCACAACTAAAATACAAAGACAAGATGAACTCACTTTGCCACTGACGATTGGCATGCTTGTGATGGATATGCTGACAGTGAGGGGGAGGATCCGCTGCTCTACCACTGCTAACAAGGAACATCATTCACACCGATCTAAATGTCCAAGTTTGATCAACTACTCATGGATATTACACTCACAGCTAAAATACAAAGACAAGATGAACTCACCTTGCCACTGAAGATTGGCATGCTTGTGATAGATATGCTGACAGTGAAGGGGAGGAGCCGGCTACTGTAGACGAAAGCACGGAGCCGGAAGAGCAACAAGAAACATAAGAGGGTCGATACCCCTTTTTATATGAACGAAGTTTCTAGAGTTCGAACAGAAGAAGTATTCATACTCGCTCCATGAACAGGAATAAATGGCTAGGTGCACCGCACTCATACCCCATAGCTGAGCTAGCAACACGCTACTATGAAGGCCACTGGATGTGAGATCCCGCTCCTGAAGGCCGGTTAGAATTTTTCTGGTAATATCTACCTGCTTCGTCTTTTCAATTTTTATTTTCGTCTGTCACCATCTAATGCTTACCCCGCAAGAATGTCACTATTATGTGCTAAGCAGGGGACTTAATATTGATGGTGGTCTTTATTATAAGGAAAAAACTATAAAAGTATACCTACCTGACCCAGCAGAAGTAGTAGACCTTGATATGTCTATATTCCGCAAGGAATTTGATGAGTGCCTATGTCTTCCTTCATATTATATTGAAACTCAAGATCATAGATGAATTGTTCACTAGTATAGAGCCTAATGAGTATTTAAGCTCCTAGTTACATTACTCACTAATGTCGGAGCCAGGCGAGTAATCATTATATGTTCCTAGTCGAACTCTTGATATTGGAATGACATGACGATTAATGTTCACTCACAGCAGAGTAGCACAAATCTCCCGAAGTGCCAGTATTGAGATCTGCATAAAAATACTCACATAGGCTGCACCACTCTCTGACAAAGAGATTTTCGTGTCAACGCGCTTTTAATTAAAAGTTAGCACGATCGACGCATTTAAATTCCTTAAGGAAAATCTTGACTGTCCATGTCAGTCTTAAAAAATAATCACGGCCACACAATATGGCCACGTAATTCAACAAGCCTAGACTACTCTTAGTGGAACTAAGCGATCATCATGATGACCACCGACGGGCCCACTAACGTCCCAACCGGTCGAAATCCATGTAGTTCACCTGAAACACCGTCAAACGTTAGAGAAAACATGGGTGATCGCGCTGTTAAAAAGATCTCAAACGAGGAAAGACCGACCGTAATGGTCTCTAATTCATCACATCTGTCCAACTTAGCTAGCCTAGTTGGACAGCCTAGATCTTCCCTTGAATGATCAAAAGGGTACTGGTGTGTTCACCGGCGACCCAACTATATTCTTGGTCAATTGACTTGCCCACAACAAACCAAAAACGCGTTGAATTGCTTGCCTAAAGAAGGGTGATCGCGCAATTTTTATAACCCTAAATTAAGTCAGCGGCGTTATGCAACTGCCACAAATCGATCGTGTACGTCCATCTAGATGACAATAGCGTAGCACTGTGATCACCGGCCACCCCTATTCCATGAGGAGCGATCGGACAAGCCATGGATTGCTGATGTTGTCTCCGAATGATCACCCAAAAGAGTATGGTCGCGATGTTTGCATAATCCAACGACAGTACGCAACTGCCGCAAATCATCTCGTCCATCCAACTTCGCTAGCCTAGTCGGATGGTTGATATTTATTTTTAGGAGGCTAACCGGGTAACACTATGATCATCGGCCACCCCTCCTCCACAAGAAGTGACCGACCAAGTGGTATCTCACCCATAGGGTTCTCAAAAGATTGCGCAAAGGTGGCCGGTCACGCTACTTTTTTAAGACGTTAAATTAGCGACTAATTTGAACGAGCTCTATAATAACGATGTTTCCTGCACATCAATTATTTTCAGTTGCTTGTTTAAAAGCGATGCTTTATATACATCTATTATAAGCAATGTTTTATAAATATTGATTTCACAAATAATTTTATTATTTGACCTAAAAGCATTATGTGCTGCTTTTAGCGACGAGTCTCACGACTTGACCCATTTACTCGAGACATCAAACATGTCACAAACTAGGGGATGCTCACTGGGGTATTGTTCTGGCTATTTATAGCATGTGGCGTGCAAGGCACCCATTACGAGAAAGTGTCAGGAAAAGACGAACGATTAACAACAATGAGAGTAGTGGTGAAAGTGTGACCAGTTTTCCCTTGTAATTGAAATGTGGTGATCACCATTTTTACACAACCCCACTTCTCCACTGATTAATCACCTCCACTTCCTACCATATCAGGGGTGCTCGAACATGACTTATATAAATAGGATTTCAACCTATTTCAAAAAACAACATAAGTGATCAACACAAGTATTTAGAAAACACCAAGAACTGATAGCATACACTCTGCAAGCCAGTTTCTCATTCTTATACACGTCATAAAACAGCCACACCTTCATAATTCAATATTCTGATCTCAAACACCTTCTTCGCTTCCCTCCCTAAGATCAACCCTTCTCCTTCACTTTGTGACCGAATTGAATCTGGAACGGCCATTTCTTGGTTTAGGATAGAGTCTTACAGATTGATCTCTAGAATCTAAAAGTACTCCCGTGCAGTGCATTTGTTTAGGGTTTGAATTCATTTCTCATCAACACACCCAAAGTTACCAAAAACAGCAGAATCAGTTTTTACCCCAATACAACTAGAAATCAAGATATAGTATTGATCACCTGACATTGATAACAAGCTTGAGATAGAAAAACTTGTGGGTTCAACCAAGCAATGCTCTAACAAAAACCATTGGAGCTTCCAACTTCTTGAGCTAATTTTCTAGCCCGTCTTGCTTTGTTTCTTCCTTGAGGCTTTTTATTAGCTTCATCATTATTGAAAACTAAGTTGACATTTGGGTTTCTTAGGGTATCTTGTGAAGAATTTGATGGATATGGTAAGAAGGGTGAAGAATTTGGTGTTGAAGGAGAAGAATTATGTGGTGACCTTTTGGGTACTTGTTGATTAGCTGCTAACACGTCTGGAATATATTTGTTCAAAACCTACAAAAATATGATAACAAATTTCGAATTGGAAATTTTTGTTATTTTTGCGTTGTCATTTTGTACGAACCTATCTTTTAATACCACCAACCACAAGAATACTCCCCCTGCCTCTCTTAGCTTGCATTATCGCAACAACATAAGAGGTGACTTTCTTATTGATTGCAATACAGCGTTGCAATAACCCAATTGCATCACGATCATTGATGTTCATGATTTGCTCTTGATATCTTAGAAATATATTATCCCACGTGTTGTTACCATGATATTGTGCACTATCAATACAATCTTGGGTAAAATAAACATAATTTCCTTTGCCTTGAATTTGAGATTGTGAGTCCATATTATAAGAAATTAAGAATATTAGAGAATGTGTAATTAGTTAATCTTATTTTAGATCAGAATAATATTGAGAGATAGAGAAATTCTAAAGAGATTTAGAAATTATGGTGTGAGTTTAATTTGAACTTGGGTATTTATAGAGGGGGAAATTGTAGTCATTGTATGATAATCTGTTGAGCGATGATTTAATCTACGAGCGACAACAAGACTTTCTCTGGCGCTATGCAGACCATCAAGGGATGTTATGACCATATAGTGATGGACTTTCTATTGGTCGTTGTAAACTTTTTTGTGTATGCCTAAGTGGTATATTTGAAACTTTGGCGCGTTTGTCACTTTGCTATACCCATGATCGGTGTAAAAGTGAAAAGATAGGTTGTTTGACATACCTATAGGAATAAGCCTAACAGGAATCTTGTAGTCATGGTTCAAGTTCATGCGTTTAATGATTTGTTTGTAGCTCACAAATTGCTAATTGGCGTAAGTTGTATATGTTGACGCATCTTCTGTTATGAATTTTATTGTTTACTGCATGGATGTGAAACAATTATTACTTCTCGACTCCTTGTTTCCCATTGGAAATCACCAATTTTCAGTTGATATTTTTAGAGCTTCATCAAATATAACAATTTTTTTCTTTTCTTTCTTTTACTGAAAATTTTGGTATTGTAGATCCAATTATTAGTCAAGTTTTAAGCTATCCAATTATATAATCCGATTAATTTTGATTAATTTTAAATGTTATTATGAGAAGTAATAATCTAGGGTTTGATCATTCTCACCGTTATTGCTGTAAAAAGGAAGAAAAATTGAGATGATTATAAAGGAAGGTTTTTGTTACCCACTGTTGATGGTGGTTTTTAGCTAAGGGTTAAAATCGTAAAATCCTAGCCAGACAGTGACGTCACAGGACTAAAACACATTTATTAAACCCTTTAATATGTCTGCGAGAAAATTACCAGGGTACCTTTTTTCTAATTAATTACTAATTAGGGTTTCGATAGGCCAAAACCCTAATTCCCACGCCACATGTGCCAATGGCAAACCATGCCAGCCACACCCACCACGCCAAGGCATGCCAACCATGCTAGCCACACCCATGTGCCAATGGAAAACCGTGCCAGCCACACCAACCGCGCCAAGGCATGCCAACCATGCTAGCCGCACCCCTACGCCAATGGCAAATCGTTCCAGCCACACCTAGCGCGCCAAGGCATGATAACCATGCTAGCCGTACCCCTGTGCCAATGAAAAACCATGCCATCCACACCTACCGCGCCAAGGCATGCCAACCATGCTAACCACTCCCATGTGCCAATGGAAAACCGTGCCATCAACACCTACCGCGCTAAGGCATGCCAACCATGCTGGCCGCACCGCTGTGCCAATGGCAAACCATGCCAACCACATTTTCTCGCTAAAACATGCCAATCATGCTTACCGTTCCAATACGCCTTGCACAACGCTGGTTGCCAAAACAAAGGCCTTCAAAACTCTATGGCCATCTTTCTATCTAAGACGCAAATCTTAGTCGTCCAAGTTTACCAGACAACGCATGGTAAACTTTAACCCAAAACCCCTAGCTTGGTCACGGTCCTAGCTTGGTCACGCCAAACCCTTGGCCCCACCATGCCAAGCCAAACCGCACCTTGCTTTGGCACTAGCCATGCTAGCCGCACCATGTGCCAACGACATGCCAAACCCTTGGCCCCACCATACCAAGCCAAACCACACCTTGCCTTGGCCCATGCTAGCCACACATGTGCCAACGGAATGCTAAACCCTTGGCCCCACCATGCCAAACGCACCTAGCCGCGCCGCCATGATGGCCTTCCCTACACGGCTACCAAAACGAAGGTGTGCGATAATGAACGGTCGCCCTTCAATCCCAGGAGCAAATCCTAGCCATCCAAGGTTACCAGACAGCGCATGGTAACTTTTGGCCCGAAAACCTAAGCTTGGCCACGCCAAACCATGCCATGCCAACAACATGCCAACCTAGTCGCGCCACCATGCTGCCCTTCCCTAAGTGGCTACCAAAACGAAGGCATGCGATAATCAACGATCGCCCTTCAATCCCAGGAGAAAATCCTAGCCGTCCAAGGTTACAAGACAACACATGGTAACCTTTGACCCAAAACCATAGTTTGGCCGCGCCAAGGCATGCCATGCCAACGTCATGCCAACCTTTCCGCGCCACATGCTATCCTTCCCTATACGGCCACCAAAACGAAAGCATGCAACGATCAACGGCTACCTCTCATCTTAAGATGCAAATCTCGACCGTCGGAGGTCACCAAGCTAGCAAATCTCCCAAGCACGGTTTGCTAGGCAATAACAATATGCTACATGTTTTCCACAAAAACATTCGAGACATCAACACATATCACAAACTGGGGGATCCTCTTTGGGTATTGGTTTGGCAGTTTATAGAGTGTGGCGTACACTAAGCCCGTCATAAGGAAATGTCATAAGGATGAGGCGGTTAGTAAATACAGGGAGTTAATAGTGAAATGTTCTTTTTATGGAACATCAATTCCATGCTTTAACGGATTTATGGAACATTAATTCCATGCGTTAACGGTTTTATGGGACATCAATTCCTTGCGTTAACATTACCACCTCCTCCCACTTAATCACCCATTTTTCCATTCCTTAATGAGACCAGAGTACGTTACACTTCGACTTGTATAAATAGGTCTTACCTATTTCCATCGAACAACAAGTTTAGTCAGGAGCATACACCACTTAGAAAATGTTGCTAGCTTTTCATCTGTTAGCTTCCCACTTTCTGATACTAGTCGTAACACAAGTACTCTTCCAGAATCAACTATTTTGGTATCATCACTTTCCTTGCTTCCCTTACCAAAACCAACCTATTATCCTCCACTTTGTGACCGAAGCAAGTCTGGAACGGCCATTTCTTGGTTTAGGACGGACTTGTACAGATTGATATCTCGAATCTAAAGTACTCCCTTGCAGTACATTGTTTAGGGTTTAAATTCATTTCTCACCCGCACACCTGAAATTACCGAAATCAGCATAAACCATTTTTACCCACAAACAATTGGCGACCACAGTGGGAAATTGATCATTCGGTTACAATGTCAATTTTAGACCATCGATCTCATGCTTCGACCCAGACATCAATATGGTAGAAGCAGGCGATCCGCTTAGGGATCGACGACTCAGTTACCAGGCGACTCGATTATCAGTCATGACATGGCAAGGGATGACTGGTGACTTCCTAAAAAATTGGAGCAAACGATCCGCCCGAGAATCAGCGACTCGGTTATCAGGAAATTCAGTAACGACTGGGGACTTTCTACAACCTGGAAGGTTCCCTTTTCATCAAGAGACCTGAGAAACCGAGTAAGTCTTACCTAGACAAGATACATGGTTTGATATTTCAAGTTTTCATGAGAATGGAAAAATCGATAGTCATGTTGTGTTTCATCCCATGTCATCTACCAAATGCACGGTTCCATGGTTTTCCTGGGATGCATGCAACACTTTCAGTCATAAACAAGACAACATCACTTCCTAAAGAATTCATTCCAAAAGAATAATCCAAAACCATCAAGGTAACATTTATCTGTCAACCCCAAAAATCCAAAAAACCTAAACTATAAACCAGGCGTCTCCATTTTCCTTTCAAAAAAACCCTAAAAAATAAAGAAGTTCAGATGACATAAATGTATTCAAGGAAAGTTTTCCAATAGCGGCTTGCTCCTCTTGGCGAAGGCCTCCCTCGTGCTCCGGAGAGCTACCCTTTTCAACTTCAGCTGCCTGCATAATTGTTTTGAATTCCGCTTCATGTTTCTTCACCATGTCTGCGGAAGGACCTTCGACTATTTTGACCCGCAACTTTTTAACCTCAAAGAAACCTTCAACGAACCAAGGAGCATTGAACTCGAACTGTATGCATATATCACGATGAAACCTATAGCTTGAGATTACATCCTCAGAAACTGTGTGACCAGTCATGTTATGCATGTTGTCAATCGAAGACAAGGCTTCCTCCATACTCTTGACCAACGAGTATCGACTAGTTATTTTCTTGGTCGTGGCAATATGACCGTAGCCGCAATATACGTGTATCCTCAAAAAATATGTTATATTTAAAGGTTGTTGATGGATATCGTTTCGCAAGTAGTAAAGGGAGATTTTTACCCGACACAAGAACGCTAGCATCGAGGAAAGTTGATAATGGGATTTCTGAAACAACCGGCTGACGAATGAGTGGGACCCCTTGGTCAAAACACATATGCAGAGCCGCTCTATAGATGTTGTAAGAGATTGCTTTGCAAGATCCTCAAAAGAAAGACGGCACATAACTGGGCGTGCAGCTTTGCACGAACACCATCTCTCCAACACTCAGATCCTCTTTATCAGAAGACAAAGACATGTTTGGAACAGGAGAAACAGTACTAATCTGAGTAATGGACGCATGCACCGGATCCCATGGATGAAAATTAACCGTGTACGAGTTGTCAAGAAATCCAACCAGGTTCGAGCTAATCTTTGGGCACCTGTTCGACCATCGCAGTATCCTAGAACCACCCCAACACTCGGGAAGTACAACCAACGGTTTCGGGGCATACTTCTCGAAATGCTCCCACAGCCATGCTTGGAGAAAGGCGGCATGAATATGCGAATCCACTTTCATGTAGCCATTTGAGGCGCGTATGTCTGAAACTAGCTGATCCAATTGTGCATATAGAGAACCAGGAAACAAACCGCCAATAGGGAGAATGAAACCTTTTGCCAATTTTATGGCAAACTTGATAAGTTTCTGTCTTATCTCTTTCTTACCCGAGCCGTCATCAAAAATATCCCTGGATATCCAAAGAGCTAAGAACGCCGCGACATGAAGTATATTATTTTTCTGGTTCGACTCTAACTTGTCAGGAAACCACTGAGACACCCACCAGTCATAGAAGCACTTCGTCTCGTTTTCTTTCCGAACGAATCCTTTTTATTTCGCAACCAGCGCGGCGCGCATTTCTTCTTCATCTATAGATAACCTAACATCGAGGTTTCCGATCACAGGAAGGTTCAGCAATATAACCACCCTCTCTAAGGAGATGGTCATTTCACCCCACCTACATATGGTTGTGTGGGTGTCCGGACACCATCTGGAAATAAAAGTAACCAAGCCTGGAATATCTTTCCTAATCTGAAGCACCATGGAAGCCACAACAGCATCAATGACTGGCGTTGGTCAAAAAAAAAATTACATGCTCCTGACTCATCATGAATCGCATCCATTTCTCGAAGAGACGCAAAAGACTCACAGAGATATTGAAATCGATAGGAGAGGCACGACATTATTTCTTCTGAAGACAATACCTTATTACGCCTCATGGCCGAACTGACCGGTCTTCTCCCTCACTTTCCGGACCAGTCAGAAGAATCGAGACGTACTGGGGGTGGTTTCTCTTAATTGTGGCCGATGTTGTAAAGAATATATCACTTACGTTTGGCTTGGAGTTTCCAATGTCTCTCGGTGCAGCAGAACTTTCCTCAAGTGACATCATAAAAAAGATTCTCTCTCGCTACTTTCACATTCCAAACAACTACAATGGAACAATATAAAGAGAAATTATTACGAAAGTGCATGGAAGTTATTTTGTCAGACATAAGAGATCCACCCAAGACGCAAGCCAGTTTGTTTCGAGATCGTAATATGTATAAAAAAATGGGGATGGGCACGCCCTGCATCATCGCTTCATGTCAAGGCCGTACCCTGCAGCAGAAAACCTATGCCCGACCAAGGAGGTGTGCCCCACCATGGGAACCATGCACACAACCACGCCAAGCCAAGGATTAGACCCTAGAAACTAGGTTTTCATGGGAAGGGAGGGACATTTATTATCTCTCTCCTACTTTGCACAGTAAAGTTGGGGCGGTCAACATTGCTACGGTATTCACGCCTAAATACGCTAGTGCAAAACATATCTACAACCATAATTCACACCAATACAAAAGAGCAACATTTTCTACAAGGTCATGAAAAGGTACGCCTACAACTAGGGCTTTTCACCAACAAGGAAGCAAAAAGAAAGCAAGCTAAAGAGGAAGCGCTGGAAGACATACTTGGATTCGCTTGTCCACTTTATTGTGACCACACAACCAGAGAAAAATATATATATATAACGGAGGCGCGAAGTAAAGGGAGAGGCTGGTCCCCTTTTATAGGCGTGATAACTTGGGAGTTTGAATAAGGAAAGGACTTCCTATTTGAGCCAAGTTAGGAAAAGAGAAAACTGGGTCGTGAAGACAAATCACCAAGCCGTTCGCGCCATGTCTTGGCCCCACCATGCCATGATATTCGTGCATGCCTCGCCTCGCCGAAACGCGCCATGCCTTGGCCCACCACGCCAAGCCGTCCGTACGCGCCTTGCCTCACCAAACCGCACCTTGCCATGACCGTATTGCGCCAAGTTTTTCGTTCCATTGATGTGGCCTCATCACGCCAAGATAGTCCGCGCCACTGCCCTGGCCCCACATGCCAAACAGTCCGCACTTGCTTTACCTCTCCAAGCCGTCCGCGCCGTGACTTTCCAATACCAACAAATTCTCCAAGTCAGCGTCATGATGTTCCCTAGCCCAGTCAAGGTGATGTGCGGCCAGACCAAGCCAACAATCTTCGTCTCACCACTCCACATTCTGCATCCCAGTATAATTTAGGCAGGGCCGCCAACACGGGAAGCACAAACTCTCTTCACCTCTCGAAAAGGTTAGACGGATCTATGTGGCCATCTTACATGATTTACGTTTCGATTCTGTCCATGTATGTCACCATCTTATGCTTACCTTGCAACAACGCCCATGTTCCGAGCTAAGCAGGGGACTTAATGTTGATGGTGGTTTTTATCTTAGGGTTAAAATCGTAAAACCCTAGCCAGACAGTGACGTCACAGGACTTAAACACATTTATTGAACAGCGAGAAAATTACCAGGGTACCTTTTATCTAATTAATTACTAATTAGGGCTTCGATAGGCCAAAACCCTAATTCCCACGCCACATGTGCCAATCGCAAACCATGTCAGCCACACCCACCGTGCCAAGGCATGCCAACCATGCTAGCCGCACCCTTGTGCCAATGGAAAACCGTGCAAGCCATACCTACCGCGCCAAGGCATGCCAACCATGATAGCCGCACCCCTGTGCCAATGGCAAACCGGGCCAGCCACACCTACCATGCTAAGGCATGCCAACCATGCTAGCCGCACCCATGTGCCAATGGAAAACCGTGCCAGCCACACCTACCGCGCCAAGGCATGCCAACCATGCTGGCCGCACCACTGTTCCAGTGGAAAACCATGCCAGACACATCTTCTCGCTAAAATATTCCAACCATGCTTGCCGATCCAACACACCTTGCACAATGCTGGTTGCCAAAACAAAGGCCTGCAATAATCTATGGCAATATTTCCATCTAAGACGCAAATCTTAGCCGACCAAGGTTACCAGACAACGCATGGTAACATTTAATCCAAAAACCCTAGCTTAGTCACGGTCCTAGCTTGGTCACGCCAAACCCTTGTCCCCACCATGCCAAGCCAAACCCCACCTTGCCTTGGCCCTAGCCATGCTAGCCGCACCATATGCCAACGACATGCCAAACCCTTGGCCCCACCATGCCAAGACAAACCGCACCTTGCCTTAGCCCTAGCCATGCTAGCCGCACATGTGCCAACGACGTGCTAATCCCTTGGCCCCACCATACCAAACGCACCTAGCCGCCCCACCATGCTGGCCTTCCCTACACGGCTACCAAAACGAAGGTGTGCGACAATCAACGGTCGCCCTTCAATCCCAGGAGAAAATATTAGCCATCCAAGGTTACCAGACAACGCATGGTAACCTTTGGCCCGAAAACCTAAGATTGGCCACGCCAAACAATGCCATGCCAACCTAGTCGCGCCACCATGTTGGCCTTCCCTACGCGGCTACCAAAACGAAGGAATGCGACAATCAACGGTCACCCTTCAATCCCAAGAGCAAATCCTAGTCGTCCAAGGTTACCAGATAACACATGGTAACCTTTGACCTAAAACCCTAGTTTGGCCATGCCAAACCGCGCCACATTCTGGCCTTCCCTATACGACTACCAAAATGAAAGTGTACAACGATCAACGGGTACCTCTCATCTTAAGATGCAAATCTCGGCCGTTGGAGGTCACCAAGCTAGCAAGTCTCCCAAACACGACTTGCCAGGCAACAACAATATGCTACATGTTTTCCACAAAAATATTCGAGACATCAAACAAACTGTGGGATCCTCTTTGGGTATTGGTTTGGCGGTTTACAGCGTGTGGCGTACACTACGCCTATCATAAGGTAGTGTCATAAGGATGAGGCAGTTAGTAAATACATGGAGTTAATGGTGAAACGTTCTTTTTATGGAACATCAATTCCATGCGTTAACGTTACCACCTCCTCCCATTTACTCACCCATTTTTCTATTCCTTAATGAGACCAGAGTACGTTTCACTTCGACTTGTATAAATAGGTCTTTCCTATTTCCATCAAACA
The DNA here is from genome assembly GCA_023529315.1 of Papaver bracteatum. NCBI lineage: Eukaryota > Viridiplantae > Streptophyta > Magnoliopsida > Ranunculales > Papaveraceae > Papaver > Papaver bracteatum. The sequence continues at coordinate 19,912 of JAJJWX010004545.1, forward strand.
ACAAGTTCAGTCAGGAGCATACACCACTCAGAAAACGTTGCTAACTTTTCATCTGTTAGCTTCCCACTTTCTGATACAAGTCGTAACACAAGTACTCTTCCAGAATCAACTATTCTGGTCTCATTACTTTCCTTGCTTCCCTCCCCATAACCAACCCATTATCCTCCACTTTGTGACCGAAGCAAGTCTGGAACGGCCATTTCTTAGTTTAGGTTGGACTTGTACAGATTGATCTCTCAAATCTAAAGTACTCCCTTGCAGTACATTGTTTAGGGTTTAAATTTGTTTTTTACCCGCACACCCGAAATTACCGAAATCAGCAGAAACCATTTTCACCCACAAATACCCACATAAATTAGGTGTACAAGTTCTTAAAATTTTATTAGGGTTGTATTTATCTAAAGTGAGGATTATATTTAGTCATTACCATAGGGTTTCGCTCAACAGAATGAACTACATGAAAAACTAAAATAAAGTTCTTACTAATTAGAAGCTAAATAAATAATACATTAATAATAACAACAGAGGCATTGCTCGAAAAAAAAAACATTATAGATTTGAAGTTCCATCAAATTTAGTTATTTGATAACTACTCCAATTCCTTCCTTTTAATAGAATATTGTATGAAAAATATATCAGTTACCGATTTCTTAATAATACAATTCATGTATTGTCCACCGTTTTGTTACAACTCTTTGTTTATAGAGAAGTAAACTTCTCTGCGGACTTCTTTGCTAAAAAAAGGAACTCATTTGAGGAAGGGTCAGGTAATAAAATTCAATGTTAGACCTCCATCTATGCACATAATGGAAAATCCAGATACAACCTACTACAGATTTTAAACTAGGTAAATATGGTAGCTTGTTGTTTTATAGGCTGAGACATGTTGTCTACTGTTGCCTTTGTTTTTTCTTCCCTTTTACCTTTTATTCTCTTCCTTTTCTTTTGTTGTAACTCTTTTGTTAATCTTTAATAAAATCTGAGTTGTTTTAAAAAAATAAAAAAAAATTACAACTCTTTGTAACATGGTTTTCGCTTATGTCTTACATCCCATAATACCAACACCAAAAGAAGAAAAGGAGAATATAAAAGGATGATCAAACTAAAAAATATTAAACAAAACTTACTTGAATCGAGGCGAGTAATCTCTTTCCTTAAGATGTTATTCGTTATGTATATGTTGTAACAGTTTTCGTAACGACATGTTTCCCAAGATACAATGGTTCCATTTTCATTAACACAACATTGGTATAACAACGAATACGACAAACACAATCTAGTATAGTACAAACTCTTCTTGACACGTGACCACAAAATACAAAATACAATTTTCTAGTACTAGTTTATGCCTCTAAAACTCATAAATGCAGTGGAGAGTAAGTGGGGTTTATATAGATTCAAGGAGATTCTTGGAGAAATCCTTTCACAAAGAGTCACATCCTTACGTGAGTGGACACATCAATTCGAATTTCAACTAACTAAATCATATAGTCCTATTCAAAAATCCAATAATCCCTCGCATTGAATAGAAATTCATGCAAATTTGATGCGGTTACTAGAAAGACTTTATATGCAGAACGTCACTACATCGAAATAGATAGTTTGTGGCTTTGAATCTTCCATAATGAAAACCTAACGGGTTTACTAGTTATCCAGCGAACGTGACGTCTTGAACTACCCAACTTTATAATGTAAACTAATATGATAAATATCACACGACTTATTTCCTTACAAGATTGGTTCTCTGTCGTGTTCATTTCAATCCTGAACTTTCTCAATACCTTATGAGTGCTCTAGTGTAACATAGACTTATATTTATCATAGAAGAAACCATACTTCTCACTCATATAGGTGATCTCCTATTTTAAAGTATCTTGGCATACTTTTCTTAGTTAGACTAAGCTATATGAATCATTCAGAGAATTTCTCAACCTCTTACTTGATAGGCAACATTGGTTCATCATAAAATAGTAAACGAGAGTAATATCTCACAGTGTTTACGGTGAGTATAAATTTACAACTTGGTTGTCCCTTTTGAACCTAGATAACCATGGGATATCCAATTGCTAAGTAGGGTTTCCGCTGTAAAACTACTCTATATATATATAGGCAATAATCTCATTTTCATTAATGATGCAATTATACTCTCTCTAGAATTCGTATCATTTGCCGACTTGATACAATTCACATACACTATTTCTTTTAGATGCGCGCATTTGAAAGCAATTTCTTTATGATGGTTCGTTGTCTATTTATTTGTCGAGACGTACTATAATCTCAAACTATGTGATTTTTCCCAAATGATTATTTTGTTTGATCAGAATAATATATTTATTTAACATACGTAAGGAAATTCCAAAGTTACTCTACTTATTTTCTAACTTTGCGTCTAAAGTGTAACCGCAACTTTTCTGATGGTAACATCCAAATGAAGATAAATACTAAAACTTACTCTAACATTTAAGATTCAAAGATAAACAAGATGTAAAGAGCATAAAAGTAAAGATTGACACAAGCATATAACGTGGTTCGGCCATGAATACCTACATCCACGGGAAAGAAGATAGTTTCTTTATTGATTATAAGGTCTTACCCTTAAAAGAGTTACAAATCTCACTCAGTATTTCTCTGTCTAGATCTCTCTCAGGAATTCTTTGTAGAAAGACCATCTAATTCTAATAATACATAAGATAACTTGCCAAATTCCTGCTACATGGGTTGGTATTAATAGACAAACAATACTCATGAAGGTCAGGCCTCGTCGAGCTCTCGGAGTCATCCTACATCGCCTTCGCTTTTTCGGACTGGTTATCCCTCATGGTGGTATCTCGGGTTCTCCTCCGAGTTATCTCGCCCTATTCGTGATGGTCAGATCTCGTGAATCTCTTCACCGAAGGTCCTCGTGCTGCTCTACTCACGAGTTATAGTATAGATCGTCCGAGTTCTCTGCTAGTCATTAGACTTGCTCTCACTCCTTATGATCCTTCATTAAATGCAGTGCTGCTTTTTAGACTTTGACCGACTAAATCGATTAGACCACTCTTTCACATGCGTCGTTCATGCGATACTAGTGGCAGGCGTCTCAATTCAGATGAAATCAGCTTTATAGAGAATAATTCGGTGCTCCTACCTTATCATCTCATCATGAAGTCATCCCTTGAGATGTTGACACGTGGCCATCGGGTATTTTACCCTCACATTTTTTTTCCTTTTCTTTGCAACTTTCCAAGGGCATGATGGGAAGAAAACTTCGTAACCGCTCCGTCTTTTTCGCCACGTTCGAATTTTCCGCCACGTGTGTATTTAATGCACTTTTTTACCTGTTAGACTTGAGGTACCGGTTGGTTATCCCTTGGTTTCTTAAAAAAACCTTTCTAGGGAGAAGATTCATGTCTTTATTTCTTTTGCTCAGAGTTCAGAGATTTTTTATCTTCTTTCTCTTCTGCCTTTTGCTGTTTTTTCTTAACTCCTTGTCTCCCCTAAAGAGACTCATTATGTCTGGAATAAATTCTCATTTACGATCACAGAGGCGGTAAGGTTCCATCTCCTTTTTGTTTCTTCTTCTCTACTGTTATTGTTGGTGACTTTCTTTTTTTGTCTTTCCGAACTTTTTATAGTTCTTGTTTGGTCATTAATGGTTCTTGCTATTGTTCTGTATCTTCCCCCTCTACCCCTTTTTTGTTGTTGTTAACCTCTGTTTCGTTTGTCTTTATCAGCGTTGAAAATAGGCCGGTGAGGAATACAGACACCAATCGATCTTCTGTTATGTCTGATGCTGAATTTTTGGACATGGTGAAGACCAAATATCGTCTTCAAAAGTTTGACGTGAATTCTGCTACGCCAGAGGGCCAGGCCGGAGTTCTGTCTAAGCAACTCTTCGACGATAATCCATGTGGTCCCAATGAGATCATCGTTGCGGCTGGTCAACTAGAGGTTGGTCTCCGTCTCCCTCTGTATTGCCCGCTCGACTCCTTCCAATATGAGGTTTTTGCTCTTCTTAGCCTTCAGCGAGCGATCTTCCATCCAAATGGTAATTTTTATAGGATCATGCGAGAATGCAATCGTTGAAGTCTTGGTAAATTAATTGATCACGAGTTGAATCAATTTGTGCCCGATCAGAGAGAGTATTACTCGTCTAAGTCCTTCGTGGCCAATTATTGGTGTCAGCAGTCTGACACTTATGATGGCTTTGGGGTTGGAATTTATGGGACTCGGAAGCCTCTTGAGGGTCCTACTCTTATCCTTGATTTGGATCCTTCGCACGCTACTCAGTTGACACTTCGTAAAACACATGATCCTAAGTGGTGTGTTGCTCCTCTCCGAATCGTAGGGCCTTATATTTATGGTTGGAACTAGCTCGGTGATGTTCTCCCCGGGATTCCCGAGATGCATTCTCATTTGCCGGCTTATAGGCCATGGGTGCTTAAATGGATTGCCCCTCGTAGGCGTTCTTCTACCCGAGGTGCTGAGGATGCTAAGGTATGAAATATTATTATTTTACTAATATATATATATATATATATATATATATATATATATATATATATATATCTTTCCCCTGTTTAATTCCTTAGCATTTTAAGTCAATGCAATCGTGTGTACAGAGGAGGAGGGTTGCTGATGGTTCTGGGCTATCCACTGCTCACGTGGTGGAGGAACCTTCTTCTTTTGGCGTCTATGTGGATGAGCTATTTGAACAGCGTGATTCAGTGGATCTTGGGGACTCGTTCTTTGATGATCTTGACCAGGCCTTGCTGGGCCAGCCTACTAATGCTGTTATTACCATTCCGATCTCCGGCTCGGGGGTGCCCCAAGTGAATATTCCTGCTGAGAGGAGCAACGTTCCCGGTGGGATTATTCGAGCTGGTAACACGTTAGGTGTTCAGAGTGATTTTGCTGGTGGTTTTCCATCTGTTCCCTTGGGTCCTTCGGGTTCATATTCCTTCACCTTTGGTGACGGGTCCGAGTCTATGAAGCTGTTGTGCTCGGAACCGTATGCTCGGATGAGCGAGGACGAGCAAGCTCGTATCTTAACCTCGTTGCCCAAGGCGTCTCAGCAACAACATGTGTTAGCGGTATGTACTGAGATTGAAACAATGTTCTTCCTTTGGATTTCCCAGTCGAAATTATTCTAATCTAGGTATGGTGCGTATTTTGTTAGAGCAACAACCTTCGCATTGAAATGTTATCTGAGACTCGTGTAGCCAGGAGACGATCCCGAGATGCTGAGCACGAGATCCAGAACTTGCGCCTCGCTGTTGACATGGCCCAAGAGGAGAACCGTTCCCTTCGTGAGGATAAGAGGGAATTAGAAGGTATTTTACTACTCCCCCTTGTGTCATATCGTTGTTATGGTAGGATTTTTAGATTTCTGAAGTAGTCCCCTCTATTGGTAGCCGTCATCAAACGTTCAAAGGAAAATTTAAACGATACCGTTCATAAGTATGCTAGGGAAATATGTAATTGGAAGCTTGATGTGAGTTCTCATCAGTGAAAAATTGATGCCTTAGAAAATGAAAATGGTTCGCTTTGGGTTGATGTAAATGTTCATCACGATCGCATTGTCGAGCTTTGGTCAATGCTAGATAAGGCTAAGCAAGTAGTTGTGGATAGGATGGATGACATCAAGCTTCTTAGAAGTCAGAAAGATAAGCTGATTGAATGGCAATCCGATCACATGCCATTATTAGCTCAAGATGAAGATGACAGAGAAGAGTTGATGTGTCTTAAACGTGATTTCGTTCGTCTTGAAAAAGAGTGTGACATGCATATTCTATCCTGCCCAGCCGTAGATGCGGCTGTAACTCCTGCAGAGGCACAGATTAGTTCCCTAGATAATCAAAAGTCCTAAGTGGAATAGACCTTGGACTATGTGTTGGTTGATCACGAAGGTTGCCCATTAGTAGTTTTTAAATTTATAAAACTCATGCCTTCTCAGGTAGAAGATGTCGTATTGATTTTTCTTTTTCTTCTTCTTGCAGTGGCTCGTATACGTATCCCCGAGCTAGATAAGAAGTTGGAGGAGACGAGGATTACCAAAGAAGGTCTAGATGAGGAGCTCAACTTGTTGGTCAATACCCACGAGGAGGAGATAGAGGCCGAACGTGCTGATAAGAACCAGAAGCTTAGTGATCTTCGTGCTGAGTACAAGCTTTTGATTACTAAAGCCTGCAAAGCTGCAGTTCTTCATGAACGTCAGATGGTTGATATAGCTGCGAGATCGGTAATTCGTACTCCATTAGTTCAACTTGGTCCGGGGCAAGCTGATTTTGTAGCTCCCGAGGTGGAGGATCGGGTGGAACATGATTAAGGCACTGGTAATCGGATGGAGCTCGATCATGGCGCATGCGATCAAAGGGAAGCCGAGCAGGGTACTGGTAACCAGCAAGAGGATTGAACTTTCACGCCTTTATGTATCTTTTTCTTTTGAACTTCTTTTGAATACGGTTTGGTATGAAAGTCCTCCTTTGTTTTATGGAGGCATGGTTATTTTTAAACTTTATTTGCGTAAGTCCTCGATTGTGGGAGGCGGTTCATACTTTTGCGCCTTATGTTATAATGGTTTTCAAAGTAGCGTCCTTTTGCTATCTTGGTTAACATTTTGTTTACCTTTGGGGGGATTATGTGCTAGCTATGAGTCCAACCGTGGGTGAAGAAGCCAAGGAGTGATCAGTTCCTTAATTGGATAGGTCATCTCTTATGGTGTTGGTCAAGAAGCGTGGAAACTTTCTCTCTTTTCCCTTATAGTGACGATACCTTTATTGGTTTGTATTTAATAGTATCATGTATAGGTTATACTTGCCCCTGGGTTGTTGGTCAGTTGTTTGAACCATCTTTTGTTTAACCATCATTTGGAGGGCGATGCCTCGGTCAAGTGATACCTTGATTTTGAGTATCTCATGTTATGGAAGGACATCACCCGATTTCTAGATCGTGATGACATTACCCTAGGTCTGTATCCGTATTAGGTAGCTTAGGGTGTCCCCCGCGTCATCATGCCTTATTTGTTCAGATGGCATTGCCTTAGGTCCATGTCTGTGTGGGGCAGCTTAGGTGTGTACCCGCATCATTCGATGTGGAATGGAAGGTGTGGCTAGCACCATGCCATAATCTTGATGGGATTTTTGAATATGCAATATGCAAATGATGAGAAAAAATATAAGACAAAAAAATATAAAAATAGCTAGTGCGAAAAATAAAAAATAAAAAATAAAAATAAAGATAAAGATAAAGAACAGTAAAGATTAAAGTGATTTAAAATGATCATGCAAAAGGTCTACTTTTATTACTGTCAAAAGAGGGTCATGGACCCTTGTTACATTGTGGTAAGGTATAAAAACCTTATGACATGAGGATTCTAATCATAGTGCTTCGTCATGCTATATTAATTGATAAGCTTTCCTCGATATTGAGGAGCCAGTCATCTCGGAGAGGGTATCCTTTTTTTCGAGGTATCGTTCCTCGCAGTCGTGTGTCTTGGCGAGTGTTGTGTCCGAGTTAGGGTTATGCTTAACATCCTCGGATTGTACTATTTGAGTCACTTGAGGCTTTTGGACGAAGGGGGAGATCATTCGCCTTGACCCGGGCCATGCGTTTCTGAATGCACATAGCGCATTTCGTAACTTATTATTGCGGTCAGTTCGAGCTTGTCTAACTTCATCCGTATCATGTTGGCGATGGCTTCGCTGGGATACTCATGTAACCTTTCAGAGGTGAAGAGGGCTTCGCGATCCTGGTTGTATCCCGTTTATATGTCTCTTAAGGACTGTAGTTCTAGTCTGGGTGCGACTTCTACTAGCTTACCAACATCAGGGATTGGGAGGTCGTCCTTCCTGCAGTCCTTGTTGTTATGGGGTTGTATTTCTCCCCTTTTAGGAGTTGTCATGCTGGGTGACTGCTTCGCTCCAAGCGTTTCTGTCTGTTCAGATATGCTTTGGGCTGGTCTTTCCTTCTTGGGTATGCATCGGAGATCCTTTGTTATGAGATCTCGATTGTCCTCTGGCTTGTCGTCAAGCGGCTCCTTCTTGGGTGTTAATATAGTTGTTTACCACTATTTTGTGAAGTGGTTTTTGCTTCCGAATATGAACTCAAGGTACCTCGTGCTTGTCCGAGGGGGGTCGTCTGTGTTTAGACCTTGTTTGACTCGTTGCCAGAGTGTTAAACTGGGGTTATGTCCGCTATCTCCTCTTGTAGGGTAGATCTGAGTGTAACCCGAGTGTTTGTCCAATTGAGATGGTAATAGAAGCCAGTCGGCTGAATCCTATCTTCCTCCTACGGGGAGGTATTGTGGCCACCACAAGGACCTTATCCAAGGGGTAGCTTCGTCTAGTGTTTTGATTGTCACCATGGCGTAGGCTTTGTCATTGGCCTGGTTGGTGTTGCTCTTGGTTATTTTCTCATTGTGTTGTCCGTGCATGTCATAACAGTATTTGGCTTCTCCTGAGTTACCCACTAAATCTGTGATCCCATCAGGAGTAGGGAATCTCAGCCTTTGGTGGTATGTGGAAGCCGCTCCTTTGATTCCATGGATCCATGACCTCCCAATTATGGATGTATATGGTGATATTACGTCTACAACACATAAGGTGGTTAAGTTAAGGATTTTCCCTACTCTAATATCCAACGTGATCTCGCCTCTTGGTCGTGTTGACGAGCCATTGAAGCCAAATATATTATAGGTTGATGGAATCATATATTCATCTCAAAGACCCATTTGTTTAAATGTTTCATAAAACAAGATCTCAACGGAGCTCCCTCCATCTACTAGGATCTTAGGCATTGCCCAGGTAGTACTCTGGTTTTTTCCTCCTCTCCCTCTTATTCGGGGAGTGCAATTGCCATCATAACCATCAGAGGATCGTTGTGGTTGCGCCCATCGTCTGGTATCTCCGAAGCTGAGAAGCTAATAGGTATTTTCATCCACTCCTCCATTGGATCAGGTTCTTTTGTTGCGCTGAAAACCTCATTGCCTTTAAAGTCCCTTTTGTGGATTCGCCCTATGATGCCTCCTTTGGGTTTGGTGGTAGCTGAGTGCGATATCATGTTGCATCCCAGATATTGTACCTCACGTGGTATTTCCACATGATGGAATGGTGCCCCTGTCGTGGGTTGGATCGCTGGTTGCGCGATGTACTCCTGAAGTTTACCTTTATTTACCATTTCATGTATCATCTTTTTCAGATCTCTACAAGAATTTATGGTATGGCTGAGAAATTGGTGGAATTCGCAAAAGTCAGTGCGATTCTTGGCCCGCTCTGGCTGTTGGCCTCGGCTCCATGGATAGGTCACCTTGTATTTCCCCTCGATCTTTTTTAAGACCTCGGCTATGGGAACATTCAGCTTCATATAGACAGGGTCTACGAATTTTTCTTTCTTACTTCGGGTTTGATCTCTCCTTCCATCCTCCACTCCGATGTTTATCGAACTGGGCCACCCCGTTGTTGGTTAGTCCTTCGCCTCGGATAGGTACCTGGGGGTTTTGTGGTTCCACCACATTTGCACCTCGGGTGGCCCCTTTGACTAACTTGTCATAAGTGTCATCTTGTAACTCTTCTAGAGCTATGTAATCCTCTTGGATTTCCCTTAATTTGCCTAAATTGGTTGGCGGGGTTTCGTACATGCGAACAAACATCGGGTCCGTCTTTCTCAGGATATTCTTGAAGTCTAAGATCGCATAGGCCTCTGGGACCCTTCCAATTTCAGCGCATAGTTTCCTCCATCGGGTGACTAATGATAGGAGTGGTTCATTTGGCCCTCGGTCTAATTGAAACAGCGTATCGATCTCTGGCTTGACCCTACTGTCAACATTTCTATGCATGCATTTTTATTAAATGTCAACAAATAATGAATGATTGGTTTGTTATCGAGATAATGAGTGTTAGCATTGCAAGGCATTTACAGATAATGGAATTAACTTGTGCATACAGATAAAACGCATACTTTTTTTATTTTCTTAGTGTCAACAGTAGAAGTTGATCTAATAATGTTGGGTAAACAATGAAAGTTGATCCAATAAAAGGAACATCAACAATTGTTGATCCCAAAAAAAATGGGTCAACAATGATTAGGGTTGAACATGGTTTCGGTTTTCCGTTGGAACCAGACCAAACCAGACCAATTAGGAAGAAACCAAACCGAACCATTCACTAATGGATTGGTTAAGGTGTAGAAAGTGGAAAACCGATAGTGTTGGTTTTGGTTTGGTTTGACCTCTAAAACCGAACCAAAAACCATTGGAAAACCGGTTAATTTTTAAACTTAGTTTCTACCGTTGATTTACAAGTATTAGATTCTACGCATTAATTTAGAGGATAAATTGAAACCCTAAATCTAATATTTCATTATGATACTCTCTCTCTTTCTATTTCTCCTTCTCTCAGTTGCCTCCCTTCTCCACTCCCAACCACAACTGCTGCTACTCGACTTTTTTCTTCCGGTCTTCCTTCTTTTTTATTTGTCAATAACTAAATTAAGATATATTATATATCTTATTTTGATCTCTAGATTTAGAGTAAGCTTTAACTAATCTTGATATTTTTTTTATTTTTTTATTTTTTGTCTGTAAATTTGTGTAAACCAATACTATCGGCAACTACGATTTTTTTATCTGTAAATTTATGTTTTTTTTTTTTGGGTTTGACATAATTATTGGTTAACCAAAAACCACCGAGACAAACCGAAACCAACTGGAACCATTTGGAAACCGAACCAATGGTTAATGGATTGGTTTGGTTTAGATTTTTAGATTCCAATAGTATTGGTTTCGGTTTTGGTTTGGCTAGAAACCGAACCAAAACCGACCATGAACAACCCTAACAATGATAGCTACATAAGACTATTTCCTGTTAATCTAATCGGATTATTTCCCTACAGGTACTACCCCAAGCTTCGGTGCGATCACTGCCGGAATATATACTCCTACTCCTCCACAACATATGGAAGATGCTCCTCCACAACAAACGGAATATACTCCTACACAACATACAGAAGAGGGTGATTCTGCACCTACAGATGACGAGGATGTATTAGAAGGGCTTAAAGTGATATACAAAATAGATGAAATTGATGGACCAACTTAAGAGGTAAAGCCAAAGGAATCAGAGCCAAACTATTGGAAGAGAAGTAGGGTATAACAAAAGGTCAAGGAAGCCGCCAAATAAATATACACCTCAAGGTAAAGCGAACAAGGGGAAGAAAGGGAGGAGGGGAAAAAAGAAGAAGAAGAAGAAGGGGGGAGGTGTTGAAAAACCGACATTAATCGACCTTGATGATTACATTGATGTGACGCTACCTGAGCCAACAAAGCTTATGAAGCCAGAAAAACTCAAACTCTAGAAATACTGCACCGAGGAACAATAAAAGGTCATTCGTCTATTCTTTGAGAAAGCGACATAAAGGTATGTAACTCTGTAACAACTTGCATGTTTATTTATAGGTATAAACAATCAAAGTTGATGCCATGGAACATCTGCGAAAAAACGATTGTAATCCAAGTTACAGTTAGAATTTCTAATATGTTATGTCAAGATAATAATACTTCCATTTGGAAAATACAGTGAGAGAGCATGTAGATTTTATTTCAACAATGACGTGGAAGAAATCATCTATGGAAAGCATATCCAAGCTCTAATAGATGACCAAAACATTAACAGCGATATTTTTGATTACCACATCAACATGCTGCAATCAAAGATGCAAGATCCAACTAAGCCGAACTACTACGGGAATAAGCACTTGATTCTGTCTACAAATGCTTATGTAAATAACGAAAACTCTTAAGTTGTCTTTTCAATAACTTGTTACATAAACTTATTTAGGTCTATATAATTATAGTTGAAATCTTATTTAGGTGAGATTAAACAATTTAGTATGCTAGGTATGGTTCAAGTATACATGAATGAATGAATGAATGAATGATGATAAAACATTTATGATATACTTGTTGTTATCTAATATCAAAAATAAACTAATGTCAAGAATATGATATAGCAACTGTTGAGGGGCACAATAGCTACCAAAGATTCCAGGAAAGTGGAGGACTGTGGGATTACAGCTCAGGTAAGGGATAATTACACAGTGAATGACGATGACACGTTCCTACTCATACCAATGTGCTTGCAGAACATGGATAAGATACCATTTCACTGGGTGCTGCTTGCGTTAATAGTTGGAAGATGGTTAGTTTTCAACACAATATATCATAACAAAGGATACAACAAACAATACTATGTCATGGTACAACCATTGACTGATGTCCTGAACAAAATAAGGAAAAAATATGTTGAGGCAGGTGAACTAGTAAGTACACATTTTGAGCACTAACAGGTACCACAACAAAAAGGGTTGGACTGCACAATCCATATCTGCTTATTCATGAAATGTTTGGTGAAGCGTGGGCACTGCTGGGATCTAGATAATAAGAGCATCGAATACCATGACAAGATAAACAGGAAGAGAGTGAAGATGGCTGCCAGGATGTTGGGTGAATTTGATGCATGGAAACAAGTTTTCGAAATTACTGACACACCTTAAGAAGATAAAGAAGTACAACAACTTACCAACTCAGTCGAAGAGGTTAAGAAAGCAAGAAAACTTACCGACTCGGTTGAAGAAATAATCAATTTGAAAGACTCTGTTGAACCATTAGATTAGTGCAACATATTGTTCATGCTCTGACAAAAGAAACATCTTAGGCGTAGTTTAAAATATCCTGGTAAGTATAATGTAGGTCTGCTCATTGGAGTTAGTTTGAGAAGACATCTTAGTTACTATAAAGAAATGTCTGAAGGTCTGTTTATGGTTTGAAACAATTTAGATGATATGTTTAGTAATGGTTTGTTATGAATTAATATTAGTATTAGTTTGGTTTAATGATTTTTATCCATCTATAAAACAATGAACGAATGGTTTGTTATCAAGTGAATGAATATTGGTAGTAAAGATTGCAGGTATGCACAACTAATGGGGTTAACTTGTATATACAGATAAAACCATGCCCTTTTTTTCTTTTTATTGAGCATCAACAATGGAAGTTGATCCATGAATAGGATCAACAATGGGAGTTGATCCCAAAAATCAATGGGTCAAAAAAATAATGGATGAATAAGTGATTGGTTTCTTATCAAGTGAATGATTGTTAATATTAAAATTTTCATCTATGTACAACTAATGGAGTTAACTTGTGCATAGAGAAAAAACCATGCAATTTTTTTCTTTCTATTAAGCATCAACAATGGAAGTTGATCCATTAATGGGGGATCAACAATGGAAGTTGATCCCATGATTTGGATCAGCAATGATATGTTGATAATGTTTACATAATACTTATTCCTGTAAAAAAAAAAACTGCAACCTGCAAACTTAACATAAACTGACAAGAATAACATTCATAAACACATAAAACACAATTTATGCCGTTAAAAACACAACAAATCCAACAAGAAAAATAGGAAAGCATAAAAAGAACTAACATCCAAGTTGATCATCCAAAAACTAGCATAAAAAGGTAAAAAAACAAAAGTTCTGAAAAATATGAAAGCATTCACAAAAACTTCAGAACAACATCCTTCTCAAAAAAGTTGATCATCCTTGAATTAAACTCCTTGCGGAACACTGGTGCACGAGGAGCCAAAGGATCTCTGCGACATCTACGACGGTTGCGGAAGGAAAGTCTCTCATACTGACCACACTTCCTATTCTTGCGAACTTTATCTCGAGAACCCATGACCTTGCAGTAGTTGGCCTTCCAGCTGAAGCTCGACCACCGTTGGAAGGAAAGAATAACCATCCTCATAATATTTAGGCGCCTCTTACTGTCCATAATAGGATAGATAGGATGAGCATACAAGCCTCTATAGTACTCAGTCGTGTAATACAGAATAATATACTTGTAAGATTCATCTGGCCCAATATGCAACATCGCTTTCATTGAGTGGGTGCAAGGGAAACTATGTTTCTTCCACCAATTGCAAGTGCATGTCTTAGCATCCAAGTCAACTGTACGCTTTCCAGTAGGAGAACTGATCTCAAAAACTTTCTCACTTGATCTTCGAAACTTGTAAAAACGGCAGTCAGTCACCCTCTTGTTGAGCCTAGCCTGCGTCTGGGGAGTAATCTTTGAAGTCCACTTACTAGACTTTACCAACCTCTTGTAGTTCTGCTCCATTACCTTAGCACGAATACAATCGATAAGCTCAAGTGATGGAAGCCGCTTATCATGCTTAATCACATTGTTAAAAATCTCAGCAATGTTCGATATGCTCTCACCAAACCTTTCTCCTAGAAATGCATGAGGAGCCCATTTCTGGAATAGAATCTTTACCATCTAATTAATAACTGAATCCATCTTCAGATTGCTCATACTTTTTGCAGCAGCATAAAAGTTCTCCTTTGTTAACGCATTGTAGCACTCTCCAAACAACTTCACAACAGTTTGCCTACTCTTTCCCTTTGGAACAGGAATATTCCCTTTCATGTGGTACAAACAGTATGAATGGTGAGCGTTTGGGAAGATCACAGGGACATGCTTCAAAAGTCCAGTTCCACGGTCTGATATGATGGTCAGTGTTCACTGATAATACCCTTCAAATTGATTAAGAACCAACTCTCACAATTTTCACAAGGAACAATTCCAAATGCAACTGGATAGATCTCTACAACAAACAATAAAACACCAAAAATTCATAAAGTGACCCATGAAAACTGAAATCCATGAACAACAAAAATTATGGGATCAACAACAAAAAGTTATGTAATCAATAACTGGAATTATGGGATCAACAACAGAAGTTATGGGATCAAAATTTGAAATTATGGACCAACAACAAAAGTTGATACAACAAAATGGGATCAACAACTGAAATTATGGGATCAACAAAAAAGTTATGGGATCAAAAATTTAAATAATGGATCAACAACAAAAGTTATGGGATCAACAACAATAATTATGGGATGAACAAAAGTTATGTGATCCATAGAATTGAAATCTAGGGACCTATCAGACTATATTATGTAATTCAACAATGAAAGTACGAATGGTGAGCGTTTCGTAATTGTACGGGTGTTTCTAGATTATATTTTGCATTACGTACTACCAATCCTGATGCCCTTCAGCAAGCTACTGAGATCTTTGACGAGCATTTGTTCAAGTATTTGAGGCTCCTTATCACCGGTGATGGCCCTGGATTTGGGCCTTTACAGCAGAGATTAGCTACCTTGCCTATCAAAGATGGTGGCTTAGGCATATACACCATGGCAGACACCCGAGCCTACTGTTATATCGCATCTCAATGTCAGACGGCTTCTGTGCAAAAGGTGATCCTTGGGGACCTTTTCCCTACCAACAAAGGTCATGTTTATCAGTCGGCTATGCAGAATTTTATTCAGGTATGTGGATTGCCTTCTTCTTATTGCGTTGATGATACTGCCGCCCCCTTCATGCATTCCTTGGCAGTTACTTACTTTGATGCAATTAAGAGGAAGCTCCCAGACCAGTTTTCTATGTCTGCTAGAGATTCCATTTTATGGCAGTGTAACCAAGTTAAGCATGCTCAAGACTATTTATTGGCGATTCCTATCAGTGGGCTTAACCAATGCCTTGGGCCGAGGCAGTTTAGAGCTGTCCTTTGCTACCGATTGGGTATCCCTTTATTTGTTGAGAACGGGTCATGCTCTAGCTGTAACAAGCCGATGGATATTTATGGAGATCATGCACTCCACTGTGCTAAGGATGTTGGGTATAAGTTTCGACATGACTTTGTGCGTGATATAGTTGCTGACATTTGTTACAAAGCTAGTGTACCTGCGCACAAGGAAGTTTCTCTTGGGCTTCAGACGGATGATGGCAAAGATCTAAGACCAGCTGATATCCTCGTTCTTAACTGGGAAAATGGTAAGGATGTCTGCATGGATGTTACAGGGGTTTCTCCATTCGCAGGTGATGGCATTCGATCTTTTGTTCCGGGCAAAGCCATTTCTAATGTTGTTGCTCGAAAACACACTAAGTATTTGGATAAGTGTGCTTCACTTGGTTATGGTCTTGGTATTTTAGCCTTTTCTAACTTAGGAGAACTAGGTGAGGATACTTTGTGTTTTTTTAAGCGTCTGAAGAATTGTTTAGTTAATAATGACGCTAGTAGTGGTGTTGGTAGCTTTATTTTTCATAGATTAGGCATTGCTATTCAAAAAGGTGTTGGTGCCCAGCTTGTCGCTAGGTTGCCAACCAAAAGTATGTAATTCTAAAAGACAGATTAAGAGTTTTCATTAAAAAATGGAAAAAAGATTAAGAATCATACCTCGGTTACCAGTTTTCCCGCAAGCAACCATAAGACCGCCCTTAAACTTCCTAGTGAGAAAAGTACAATCAATAAATAACATCGGACGACAACAATTATTGAAATCAGTAATGGAAGCTTGGAAAGCAACAAAAAACCTTTGAAACTGCTTTGTTACACCATCATACTCAAACTTGATGATGCTTCTAGGATTATAACGTTCAATTGATTTCTTATACCAAACAAAGTCTCAATAGGACTTGATGTCATCACCCCAAAGACACTCTTTAGTGAACTGTAAACCATGGTATGCCTGACTATACGTGAGATCAATACCATATTCCAGATGGAGCATATCTTTGACTCAACTGCAATCTTCTTCTTCTTTGATGCTCAAAATTCATCTATTAAGATATCCTTCAGAAAAGACTTCGTCATCCTGACTTTTGCTGGATCAGAAGAAGCTAAATCACATGAATGCTCTCCGTGAAACGTCTTGCATTGAAATACAACTTTAGTATTGAAAACGAGAGATGCATGAAACCTCCAGCTAAAATTTTGACTTTTATTGTTCTTACACTCCACAGTGTAACGTTTCTGGTCACTCTTACGTATGTGAGTTTTGTAACCACTCTGAAATTCATACTTCTTAACAGTATCACGACAATATTTAACACTTTCAAAAACCTACCCTACTCCGGTTAAGATATTGGCCCAAGCATCTGACTTCTTAAGGACCCTTTTGATCAAAAATGAATCATCCGTCAAATCTTCTTCAACAGCCACCTCGTTTTTTGAAACACAACTTGATGATGACGAAAAAGGAGCAACAGAAGAAGAAGAAGGAGGAATATAATCAACGCAAATCTTAAACTGGATGTTAAACTTCACCATATCAATCCCTTTCGAGATGCAGTAGTGAATGAATAACCTCATCTCCAAATCGTGATTAATCACATGTGAAATTCCATTTACAGTGTAACCAAAAAGTATGAGGTCTTCACGGACATAAGTCCAGTATTGTTTCACTACACTAATCATCTCGCTAACATAAGTTGATTCCAAAACAGCATGTGATACGGTCAAATTGGATAAAGTGAACTCTGCAACAACCCTCTTTGGCCTGCAACAATCATAACATATTAACAAAACTAATAAAACATAAAAAACAAAAACAAAATTTGGGATCTACAAACCACTGTTGACACCATAATCTGTCAACAACCAATGTTGATTCAATAAAAACATCTTTCAACAACCATAATCAGAAACTCATCCAAGTTATTTGCATCAACAATGAAAGTTGATTCAACAAACCTGCATCAACAACCAATTTTGATCCAATAACACAGCTATCAACAACCATAATCAGAAAATTATCCAGGTTATTTGCATCAACAATGAAAATTGATCCAACAAACCTGCATCAACAACCAGTGTTGATACAAATAATCTGGATATTTCAGTGTCAACAATGAAAAATTTATGTCAACAACCAAGATTTTACTACAAAAAAATAACATAAAGAGTATCATATATGTTACTTCGCATCGGATTAGTATGCAATCGGTGCAAATGTGAACCTGAAACATGAAATACTACATGAACATACATGCTCCATGTTAAAAAAATCACTGCAAACCATAAGAAAAAGCCTAAACCTAATCTAAGCTACAAATTCAAATTGCATCGCACAACACTCGGGGGGTTGCGCTCCCTCGTGAAAGTTATATTCAATGTCGAACGTTAGATATGTAAACTGAGTTTATCAACACTAACTTCTATCTTCTAGTTGATTACTCTAACTTCTAACTTCTAATTATACCAAAACTGATTCATCAACACTCAGTATTCTCATAATAATTCTTCAACACTCAGTATTATCCAAATAACTCTCCTAATAATTCATCCACACTATGAAATTCTCCAAAATAATTCAAAACGAGAACTGGTTCATGCAAAGTACATTGAAGCTAAAACTCATGAATTATAAACCTAACATTGAATCATGAGACGATCAAAGTAAAACAACAGAAATTCAAAATCAAAAACCGGAGATTGAAAAATTGAATAATACTTGTTCAAGAGATGAATAACGATTTAGAATTCAAATAATATGTAAATGAACCAATCAATCCAGTAGAACCAAACACACAAAATCAAGCTTCCAAAAATCCCGATCTCTGCAACAGAAAATATGAATGAACTGAAATCAAAGATAAAAATTTAGAAACTACAAATCGAACATGCAAATATCATATAAGTTTTACTCATCTTCAATCACGAATCACCATCACCAATTTGTTGCAGAAAAACAGATCGAGAATTTTCTGTTGATTCTGTTGTTGATGAAGAAACTCAGTTCAGATCTCAGATTTAAACAATAGAATGATTAAATTGATGAACATAAATTTAGTATAAGAAGGAGATGATTTTCTGGTGATTGAAACTCTAGATTTCACATAAAGTTTTCTTCGAATTTCAGCAGACGGAAGATCGACTTCTCTCTCTCTCTCGTTCAGTTTCTTTCTGCTGATAACTGATTTTTGGTTTTCGAATAATAAATATATATGAAGGGTATATTTATAATCTTGCAGAATCCTTAATGTACCCCTGGCGGGCTTTGGATTGAGAGGGGTATATTTGTTGTGTCATAAGGGTATTTGTGAAGCCCGTGAAAAGGAGGAACAATTATATAATTCCCACATGAACATATTGGTCAAGGATTCATTTTCATTCACAAACATGTATCTGAAATAATAACTAGAATTGATATTTAATCTCAACTTTTTCAAAATCCCACAGATACTTTTATCGCAAGAATATCCCGCTAATTTCCTGATTTCATCACACTTACATAAAACGACGCAGACTTGAATTTTATCTAGAAAACAACCTAATGTGGAAAGTGCACTAATCAAGTTTAATTTCCTAGATTCATTAAGTTCTATGAAATTAGGTTAATCAAGACAATCAGACGTGTAAAAACACTAATTTGATTTAACAAAGGTTATGATTCATGAGCATCAATAAAGAAACCAGTTTGCAATAGACTGAATCCTCCAATAGAGGAACCAGACTGCAATTGTATTTGTCGTCTTATCAAAACGCATATGTATCTAAACCCTGAACCCTGATCATTTAAGAGGCCAGATATCTTTTCTTAAACTCTAATATCTACTCTTAATTTTTTAGGTGATTTCTGGTAGTAATTATATTTGTCGTCTTATCAAAATGCATATGTATCTAAACCCTGAACCCTGATCATTTAAGAGGCAACATATCTTTTCTTAAACTTTTCTTAAACTCTAATATCTACTCTTAATTTTTTAGGTGATTTCTGGTAGTAATTATCCACCACGTATTTTAGGGATTGAACTTGGACTATTAGTAATTTAGTGTCTAAACTAAGTGAATGTCAATATATATTTTTTCTGGTAAAGTATGAATAAGAGTTTTGACTTTTTAAATGTGAAAATACTCTCTAATCTAATAACATCGCGAGTCCGATTTTGTGCACACTCCTTGGAGAGTGTGCACGTAACATTTCAATCTCCACCGTTGATTACATTTAGGGAACTATGTAACGAGGGTCATGATTCTAAACATGGAGGGTAATGGGCCCAACAACTAACTAAACAACCAATCAAAAGGATGTGTCAAATATACACTCTTTAGAGGAGTGTGCACAAAATTGAACTCGTTTATGAATTAACGATCACATCATACAATGAATTTATTATATTTTTGTCTCAAAGAATACCTGACGAGATTGGGGTATACCCAGATTAATTGGGGTATACCAAATGAGACAAAATATGGTCATTTTGAAGTAAAAGAGGTCACCCCTTAACCAAATATTTTCAAAATGGGAAAATTGTCATCGTTTAATTAACACTAAAAATTAACTAATTAAGTTTAAATTGATTGAATAAATTAAAACTTATGAATTTAAGTTATGAAATTTTGTTTTTGATTGAACTTTTGTGGGATGAATTTTGATGAATTTTTTTTTTTTTTATTGAGAATATCTCTTGCAACGAAAATGAAGCACACAACCGAAACACTTCTAAAAAGGGGATTGCAAATCTGTTGTATGAAATCATACTCAAAATCAAAGAAGAAATCAACACTTTCAGTTCTGAAAGTATGAAAAGTCGGCAAGGTCGACGAATGAAGAACATGCCGGCTATATTTGGCCGGCAAGGTATTTAAATGAAGAACATGCCGACTTTATATTTTTTTGATACACATGAGATGGCTATTGAAAAATATTAGTCGGCAAGGTCTACAACAAAAAAAATCTGCCGGTTGTTGAAAAATATTAGTCGGCAAGGTCTACAACAAAAAAAATCTGCCGGTTGTTGAAAAATACCACGCCGGATGTTGAAAATATCCTGCCGGCTATATTTGGCCAGCAAGGTATTTAAATGAAGAACATGCCGACTTTATTTTTTTTTGACACATAGGAGATGGATATTGAAACGTATTAGTCGGCAAGGTCTACAGAAAAAAAAACCCGCTGGCTGTTGAAAAATACCACGCCAGCTGTTGAAAATACCCTGCCGGCTGTATTAGTCGGCAAGGTCTTCAAAAAATACCCTGCCGGTTGTTGAAAAAATTTACAGTCGCCGACATGGCTGTTATGAAAAGTCAGCAAGATATGCATGTTACGACCTTGCCGACCAAAAACACATAAATCATAATTTTCGATTTCTAACCTAATATAACAATCAAATCACACAACACAATGATGGGTTTGAGTTTAAACATCATTTATAGTCTTCTTTTCGCTGGTAGAGTCAACAATTTTTTTGGAAAATCAAAGTTGAAAATTTTTATATGGATTTAGTTGATGGAAGATGAAGAAGAATAAGAGAAGATTAAGGGTTGTTTAGTTTTTTAATTTTAGGGTTAATGAAATTAAGAAATTGTTTTATTTTTAAGATTTAATTAGTTCAATGGTATTAAAGTAAAATCATCTTTTTTAATAATGACACACCATGTCCCCCTTGAAATTGGGTATACTCCAATCAAGCCCGGAAAGAATGCATTTATTAAGGTTTATTTTATTTTTAGTCCCAAAACTACA
Organism: Papaver bracteatum; assembly: GCA_023529315.1. Taxonomy (NCBI): domain Eukaryota; kingdom Viridiplantae; phylum Streptophyta; class Magnoliopsida; order Ranunculales; family Papaveraceae; genus Papaver; species Papaver bracteatum. The sequence continues at coordinate 41,275 of JAJJWX010004545.1, forward strand.
TATTTATTGAAGTTAAACTGTATATATGTTTTAGGTGGAAAAGTTGGGTTCATGGTTGCCATGACCCCTAAGGTTAGTCTTTGCCGAGGTTACACTGATCTTTGCTGTCCGCGACTTATTTCGGACATAAAAATCGGCACCGCGGCGAAGAATTATGTGGCGCAGCTCTAGGGTAGAAAATGTGGCGCACAATTTTATACTGGTATAAAAGAAAATACGCACTTGGGTAAACCAGACAAGTTTTTTTTCTCTTAATAAAAAGATAACAATAACTCTCAACTATCTAAACTTCAAAGAGAGATAATAGAGGCAGAACAGATATGGCGTTGATAATATTTAGGGCAGAACAATGAAATCAAAACAAGAAACTTTTTTTTTTTCAGAATTAATTCACTGCCAAATTGAGGTAAGTTGATTGTTTTTTTTTTTTGTAAGTATTGGTTTGGTTATTAATTAGGGGAATTTGCATATCCCGTTTATTTTTTATTGATAATTTGATTGCTGTGGAGAATTTGGGATTCTCTATGAACATGGAAATTCCAAATTCATGTTTATATCTTTAGATGTTCAATTTTCATGTTTGTAATTTACCTTTTTAATTATGAATGAATGGATGTTTGTTGCTTGTGATGAAGGTTTTTCAAATTGAGCTGGCGCGTAATTAGGGTTTTGATTGGTTGTTATGTAAAACGTTACCAATTGGATTGTTTATCGCAATGGTTAGTTTGTCTGAAACTGTTTGTCTAATTGTTCCCCTGAGTTTTTATGTATTTTCGTCGGCCAAAGTGTATAGTATTCGACACCCTCTTTAGGTATCATACCCATTCAGGTTATCTGGTTTAGATTTCCTGTATTAGTACTTGCCACAAATGAGGATTTAGATTAGATTGATGAGAAAATTGTTGTCCTGTCACTTCGTTTTTCTTTTGTGTTAAGTCCTGCCTGATTAGTTATCTAGTAACTGTTTTTAGCATGATAAATGGTGTCTTTTTTTTTTCAAGTTTGTTTGTGTCACAAGGTATCATATTCACCTTTGTGTTGATTTATTTTCTTTTGTTTGTATACATTTTGTCACCAAGGCAAACTAGTCATGATTGGCCGTGAAAATCATACTTTTTTATGCAATTGGACAATCAGAGACATTGTAGTCTCAGTGAATAAGAGTTGGCCTCACCATTTTCACCTACACTGTAGGGTATATAGTTGAGAAAACGGATGGATGTTGAGAAGTGTCTGAAAAATACAGAATAGTTAGACTTGTCACATTTTTTTTAAAGTCTTTGTTGAGGCCTGTGTGATAATATTTGAAGAGCAATGGCCCTATGTGTTAGATCAGTTACTTCCATTATCAAGTTAACAACACAGCATATACCTATGTAATGTCAGGCAACCAAGAACTATCATCTATCAAATAGTGTGCTATCAACATCCAGGGGTGAAAGGATATGTACCGAATTTTGTTAACTCCCAGTATTAACTGAGAAGTAACTCATTATTCGTTTGATATCATATATTTTACATGTTATTCTTGCATTCAAGGGTGGTTCAGTATTGATGTTGCATAGATTATGGTATAGCCTGTAAAATTCTTAATGAATGTCGATGAAGCTGGAAAAATCTGTATTTCAAGAGTTGGTTTGTAGTGATCAGGACTAGTTACTCAGTTAAGTGATGTGGTTGATGTGAAACTTGTCGTTTAAAATTATGTGCTTTATCAATAAGTAGATTCAATTTTGCATTTATGTTAATTATGGAAGGGTCATAAATTCTTTTCCATCTGATAGATATGAAGTAGATGTCAGCCTATATGTTACATCTTCCAGACCCGTTATCGTTTTAGATAGATATGTAGTATCTAAGGATGCCGCTGAACTCCAGTTGACAACTGCTCACCCAACAGTTTGCAACACAGATCCTGGATCTTCTTGTTGTGTCGGCAGTAAGCGGTAAATTCTTGCACTTTGTTTGAAAGTAATGGTGAAGGAAGCCATTAGCTTTAACCTAAAGAGGAAGTGAAGCGGCTCACTATGAATTTAGGTTGTCGAGGGACCATGCAATGCCATCTTCTTATGTAGTCCTGTTCTGAAGATGTAATGATGCATGAGTGAAAAGAGATGTAATGATGCATGAGAAAAAAAAGAATTAAGTATCAATTGGTTAATATTGCTACTATGGATTCTCTAAAGTCACATCGAGTTCCTAAATATAATGTTCCATGTCCGGCTATTTTCAAAATGCTTGTCAGTCCATGCACATTCTATTTAACATGTTATCTTGTGTTGCATTGAAGACTTTGTTTGCCACTGTTGTCAATAGTGTTGAATTTAGTATTAACTGTCTTTAGCCAAACAGAATAATAAACTCAGTTTCTTAGGTGATTCAAAAGAAAAGAAAAGCTGGTATTGGGAGTTTGGGACTGGATTTTGGTGCAAAGAACTCGGACACCGCAGCTGCCGCAGCTATTCAGAACAAGATGCTCCACAGAAAAGGTGCATACATTATATTCCTTAATCCATCAATTGCTTTTATTTATTTTGTCAATTATATGATTAGGACTTACATTCACAATTTTCAGGATTCAGCAATATAGAAGAAACTAGGCAAGCTAGATGACAACGCAAAAGACAGTTGATCAAATCTTCGGATACCTCTTTCTTTCCGAAAGCCATAAAAAAGGGACAAGAGGATAAATTGAGAATCACATTAGGTCATCCTGTACATTCAAACTAGAAGATCATCTCTTTTTTCCCTTTCCACTGTACATTTAGGAGAATGAAACTTCATCGAACTGTTAGGTTTTTTCCATCTCTCCTGCTGGACTTATCATCGGAGACAATTTCATCCTTGCAGCTGTAAATGCCACTTGTGGGAAGAGAAGAGTTTAGAAGGTTAGCGCATCTACCACAGACAAATTGATCTGGGACTGCATCAGAGTCATGGATACCAGCACATCTTGTATGCTGCCATACTTCACACCCATCACATGCAAGCATTCTCTCACCATCATCATCAGTGGCTCCACACACACAACTCACAGTCCATTCATCAAGTCCTCTCTCTGTCCCAAAGAGATGGACAAGGTTTCCATGGCACCTCCCTTGTACTCGTATCAGGGAACTTGACTCATTTTTAAACGGATCGATAACTGGGCTAATAACTTCCTCAACTTTGAACCTCTGAAACATAAGATACACTTCCTGGAAAGCTTTTGCGGCCTCGGTCTTGATATCTGCTAATGTTGCATTCGAGGCCAAAAGGATCAATTCAGGTGGTGGAGCTGCGTAGTCTTTGGGGTGGTCAATAAGCTCCACCTCACATAGAACACGGACAGTAAAGGGATTCACCACGTCAATCTTCTCAGGTTTGTAATCTTTCACAAACTGTTTGCAATCGAGGAGCTTTGCTGCTGAGCTTTTTGCAATTTCACTTGTTCTTATGGGTCTGTCACATGCCATTGTTTTGGGGTCTAACAGGGAGGCGTAAAGAAATTTCAAGTCACGTAAGAGATGGTCTTTTGTTGGGCTTTTTGCAATTTCACTTCTCATGTCCTCAGAAATATCCTGACTTGTGTTGAGCCTGCAGAAAGGAAATAGGGGTCGAAAAGTAAGACCGAGCAGTTGTTGAATTGAGAACGAGTGAAGAAAAAAGAGGTAGAGGTTTCCTACTGGCTTACCTATATTCCAAAGCATCAGTATCAGGGTTGCAACGAGAAAAAACCATGCCTTCTTGAACCAATTTTCCTCCCAAATCATTTAGGCAATAATCAAGAAGCTCTGATGATGCTATTCTGTACAAAGCACCTTTAAGAGAGCGCCAAGAAACCCATCGGTCCCTGCCAACAGCTAGAAGAACCTTGATCATGGCCTGTTCGACATGCTCACTGTCCTCTTTGGTCCATGAGGAAGAATTCCTGGGCTTCTTGTCAGTATCGGCTGGTGACTGCTGGTCAGTATTTCGGATCAGCCCCATCAAAAAGCAAAACAAGTCGCTCAGAGTTAACAGTCGAGTCTCTGACAATGATTGGTAGAAAGATATGACACTATGCAGTCGGGTTCTAGGCTTGCGCGATTCGGAGTAAAATAGGGAAAGGGGTATCTTGGACAGGTTGTCTACTGATTTTTTGTAAGTATCAGCTGTGAGTGCAAAGCTTCCAGCACCAAACTCATAACCCCATCCACCATACCAGGGATGCCCATTGGTAATAGCATGAAGCAGACGATACTCCAAACCGTACTTTCTCGAGACATCCATTACACTGATCTTCCTGTTTTGAATGGGAGAGAATATATAAATAATAAAGAAAGAAGTGGGCTAAGATTTTACACTACTGTTCGGGTTGAATACTAAAGCATTTTAAGCCTGAGGAAGTTGCTTAACACCACTCTTGACAGTAACACTAACAATTATTATTGTGAAAGCATACAAGTGAAAAATTCCTAACCTGACTCTGAGTGTTGTACATAATCGGTCCCAGAAATTCATGATATCACATCCAGAGAGTAGCTTTGATCCTCCTTCCTTGCCATTAACTCTAAGAAGGTGACCAAAACCATTTGAATGCACAACACCATGCAACAGATGCGTTGTTGTTCCCAACTGAAGATAAACCCAGTCTTCCAGTTCATCTTTAGTCATCACATAATTACATGACTCGCACCTAGAATCAGGGAGTTGCAGTATATCACCACAGCTGGCACATGGTTTACTGTACCCATCGGTTGAACTGTATAGTCCTGACCTAATTATGAAATGGTAACGCTTTGCACATACTGGATGTCCACTCCAACCTGAAAATATAAGCATCAAATTTATCAGAGCTGTAAAATATTTTTTACGCTTGTCAAGAGTTATAATTGAGTCCACTGATTTTAGTCATGAGTCAAAGGGATTGACTAAGTCAATAAGTCAGAGCACACGTGTTGCGTGTTGGAGTTCTGGTACAGAACGAATTATAGGTGGCATGTTTTGTGATTAGGTAAGATAATTCGGTGTTGGGCCCACTGGAAAGCAATTTCGTAAGAATTAACGACGTTGACTATGATCACATCAAGGGTCAGATCCCGGCACCGGAGAAAAACAAAACAAAGAAGGAATCGGACAAGGAATACAGTGAGTTAACTCACCAACAACTTTGCAATTATCGCAATAGACAGATCTGGATTTAGGAACATCTTCTTCAACAACATCTAAGGTTACAACAGCAGGTGTTGAATCCGGATCTTCTTTTAAGTTACCGATTCGAAAGGTAATCTGCCAAACCAGCAAGTGTGGGAATAGACAAACTGGTGGAGAAATTTGAGCATAGTTTTTTAAAAACGAAAGGATATTAGATCGGAATGGACCGTCGAAGTCACCGGAAAACGCATCGGGAGAAGCCGGAAAAGTCAGGAAATCTTTTAGATCTGCAGTAACTCTTCTCTTCATCCTTTTAATAGGTCTTCCATTAACAACCATGATGATGATGAAGAAAATCAAGCTTTAAAAAAAACAACTCAGAAATCAGACCGGAAAAAAATCGTTAAAATCTTATACACAAAATAGCTTATGATACAAAACTTATTTCTAAAAAACAGATACGGATTTTGATGGTTGCAGAGGGGATAGGATTTCTATAATTTTAGGGTTTCAGATTTAGAAAAGGAAAACGAAGGAGGCGGTGGTTGTGGTTGAGGTTCTAGAAGAAGATGTTTTGTTGCCCTAATAATTAGGGTTCCCTTTTCTTCTTTTTTTACCCTTATGTTTGTTTGGTTGTTTCCTTCTCTCACGTCTCTCAAGTCTCAACAAAATTCTATAATATAACACACAAAATTAAAATTCTCCCGTGCCACCGTCGCACAAAAATTTCCTAGAATACCCTTCCGCACTATTCCATGCTTTTTCGTTAATTTGTTATACCACAATTCCGTTTACGGAACTTAAGGTCCTTTGCTAAATCTCCACCCTTTTAATAGCAACAAGGGATTGCAAAACTTAAGTAAATATAACCGTTAGATTTCCAAACTTTAAAATTCCACCGTTAGATTTCACAAATAAAATTCCGTCCGAACTATTGCTATCGTCCGTTAGATCATTAGACTTCCTCTTCCTTATCAGCCGTTAGATTTTAAAGAAGTGGTATAAAGAATGTTTACAGGGACATAAAAGTAAATGCACTTTTTATATATTTAAAAATCTCATATCTTTTAATCTACATGTCGGATTTTTGTAAATTTTATATATTTGAAAAGACCTTTAAATTAGTTACGCAATGAGCACAAATAATGATATCAAATTTTGTTTTTCAATATTTTTTTATGTCTCCAAATCTTATATGTTTTCTCCTTAAAAGTTAGACATAACTTAGAAAATAATTGAAAAAATCTACAAGAAAAAACAAAACAAATGATTGATTCTTAAGTATAAATAAAAGAATAATTTTGAAAAATAATATTACCACCAAATTATTTGGGAAGTAGAAAAACAGCATCGTCGACGTGCAACGCACATGCTCATTACTTGTGATTTTAGTGTGTCCTTACGGTGTTGTAATTTTGTTTTACACCACGTTTTTTGTTTCATTTATTTACTTAGTCTCAAAAATTTTCATTTCATAAAAGGAGACCGAAATTAATAGGGAATATCGTTTTATAAGAGACAAAAAGATTATATCCGATCCTAAGACTAAGTTTTATGGGCTAAATTGGAGGTGCTAGATTAGCACATAAGTGTTGCAATTCCAAAAAAAAAGTGTAGCAAAAAATTTAACACTAGTTCTCTTTCCTACCAGTTGCTAGCATGTGAAGTAGCATGCTAGATTGATACGCATAATGATTCAGCGCTAGAAAAACTACTTTTTCGCGGAATGATTCAACGCTGAGGTATTTATTTTTGATCTGATCATTTTGAGATTGGTTGCATTTGAACCATTTAGCGCTGAAGCGGAATGATTTAGCTACTGGCTTGAATGGTTCAAATTTGGCTAACGAGGATCGCTAATATAGATGCTAGATTAGCACTCCCATAAGACTTAGGAGGTATTCCTGACTGCTAATCTAGGTGCTAGACTAGCACCCCATAAGATTTAGTCTAAACGTCGGGTCACTCGAAGGTTACCTTTGCTAATATCAGTCCCCTTTTAGCAGTCATGAGGTCAGTTGTCCCATGCATAGGCTCCCTTCCATCGTCAAATCATATACCTCACTATCCATGAACCATGGTCAACAAGTGTTAAAAGAACAGATGAGAATACAATGACAACTGGCCCATAGACCGCCTCCTAGTTAAACTTAAAACACTCCACGTGTAGTTCTTGTGACGCCCCTTAACATATGGTCAACAAGAACAGATGAGGACATATTGACAAATGGTCATTTATTTTAACCAAAACAGCTTCCTTCTCTACCGCTTCATTAATTTTGCCTCACAACCTCGACCACTAATAATAATTGTTTCAAGTTTTTTTCTTTGTTTCAGTTACACAAATTGTCTGCAACGTTTATTATGTTATCATGGGGAGGAAGAGATTGAGAACCAACTCATGCTCCTTAATTTCATTACGGTGGAGATGAGTGTGAGAGTAAGTTGATGCCTAATTCTAGTACCTATTCATATAAGTGGAGTGACCACAATCCTCAAGAAACCGCTGGCTAACTGGACTCTAGCCACGTTGACGACATTTTCAAAAATTAGTTTGTGGCCACAAGTATACAGCAAGTGCATCCCGCTCCCAGTTTCACCTGGAGTATATATTACTAGGGAAGAATTACCCGTGCCTAACGGCACGGGATATTTCACAGGACTGTTGGCTTGGTTGTTTGTCATTATAGAGTACAGGGAAAAGAAGATGCTAATAAGGATCATATGACCCATAAACTCTGATCACACACCCAATTTGATCAACTTCAATTACATTTCTCAGTAAATTGCCATGGTTATAAAAATATGCACCGGGCACGCATTAGTTGATAACATGGTGAACTCATAACATGATTATTCAAATCAACAATATTCTGTTAGTCAGAAGCAGGTTTCAAATTCCATTAAATTACATCAACAGACGCAGCAAATATGTTACAACAATAACAATTACAATTTACAACTAAGAGAAAAAATGACTATACATACTAAGAGAATGCATTAAAGTGGCTACACTAACCTAATATATGTTGGGTATGATGCAAAATTGAGATGCAACATACATGAGCAAAAACAGTCAACGATGGAATGACAGTCAACATCAATAGGTGGTGACTGGTTCACATGGGGCTTAAAAATGTTCCTAGCAACTTGGACAGACCCTTGATTCCTTGATCATTGTATATCTCCCCCAGTATATCGTTGAATACATCAAACCCAGATAGATAGACTTGTTCAATACCTGCCAACATTTCCAATAAAAAGAAGAGTTCAGAGTTATTAGAACAATAAAATAACTCAAATATATGCATAGTCCAGTTTTCCAGTTTGCCACTTAGCCAGTCCAGTTTTCCAGTTTGCCTCCTCCATAGTGGGTGCTTAAATGGCAAATCTATTGATTTGCCACACCCATAGGAAGGGGCCTTAGAATTTCCTATGTATCCCGACCGCTGGGTGAAATAACAAACCTTCCTGTTGTATAAGCATTGATGATATCCGATGTAAAAGACCAAAGAGAGTTATGGTGAGTTTGGATGTAGAATTTTAAATGTGGGATTTATGGGTCCATGGGATTTGGTGGAATTATGTTTCCCTCGATACGTTTGGTTGCCCAAATCCCTGGAATCACGTTTCCGATAGGAATTACTTTTCTAGCAAATCCTCCATATGGAGTTCGACCCCTCCCCCTAAGATTTGATGGGAAACTTCTCAAGGGATTTATGGATCCATATTTTTTAAACTCTAAATGCCATATATATACAATTTTAAGATTCTAAAATAATGACAAACTGTATATGGACTTTAAAACAAGATAATTTTATGAATCCTAGAATTTTTAACCGAGTTACCAAACACATGAGGGATTCACATGAATCCTAGAATTTATAATCCCATAGGATTGAAAATCCTAAAAATTGTGAAATTCTGCAAACAAACCCACCATTAGAGAATTGCAGGGAAACAAGGCACCATGAGACATAAAAACAGTCCAAATTTTGTGCCATTATGGCACATCACATTCGCATGTACATGCCACCACAAAAACGTCCCCTTCAAAATTACAAATTCTCACAACAATCCCGTGCCATTATGGCACGGGCAATCCACTAGTCTATCTATAATATAAGCGAAAATGGTTTGTGTTCCACCGTCGCACATGAAAGTCCTAGAATACCCTTACGTGTTTTTAACACTGCTGCGTACGTTTTCGTTAATATCTTTCAATACAGGGGCAATTAGATACTCTCTATTTCTTCTAAAACACAGATGTAAAAATAATCGAACTCTATCTTTCCTTCTCTTCTTCTTTTCGACTGCTTTCTTCTCAATCGAGATCTTTCTTCTTCGATTCCACCGACGATGCCATGACAACCACCACCAGCAACATCACCACCACCGTCACCACCATCCACCTAATTCAATTTCACCACCAGTTTCGATTTCAATTCGCCACCTCCTTCAGTTTCAATTCAATTAATATACCAGCCTCTTCTTCCTTCTGGATCTCAACTAACGCCTCTGTCTAATTTTATCATCTTCATTAATTCAATTTCTGTTGTAAATCCGGTTCACATGAAAATTGGCTGACCCACCGACTTCAAGTATCTAGATTAGTCTAGATAGCTCAAATGGATAAACATCACTACTATCCTGCCACATGTGCAGTATCTTGAAATTTCTTGGACCAACATATCATTAATCGAGCACTATAAAAGGACATAGCCAGTCCTCTTTGTAATCCTTCCTAAATTGGGGCATATAGGACTTAATTGGGGCTTATGGATTTTTTCATCCACCCCTTAGAAAATGATAAGGGGTGTCTAACTTTGATGAAAATACTATTTTACCCTCTATCAAATATTAATACTACTAATTTGTCCTCATCAAATCATAATCATAAAATTAAAAACTAAAATCAAAATCATAAAACTAAAATCATAAAATTTATAAACTAAAATCAAAATCATAAACTAAAATCAAATTCATTTCCATCTCCACTTAAACTGATTCTTCTTCTTTTCTTCTCAACCCAATCCTATAAACTAGGTTTTAGTAACATAAAATTGCTCAAAAATTGAAAATTTTGAAATCAAATTTTCCTGGTTTATCATAATCGGTTAACGTTAATGTATATGTGATCCGATTGCAAATAGAAACAGTTTATGTTCATGCCCACAAAGATCGATTGTCCTTGATATGTATTATGGTTCGAGAGATTTGAACCAGAATCAGATTACATTAGCACTTACAAAAACCGATTGTTGATGTATAATGTCAGAATCGGATTTTATATGTATGTCGAGTAAACCGATTGTTGTTCTCAATTTTTCGGTATCTTTTTTTTTTGTTAGAATCGGATTACATGAGCATTCTTATAAACCGATTCCTGTTGTGCAATGTCAGGAATCGGTTTTTACATATGTATCGTGTAAACCGATTCTGGTTAACCCATTTTTTTCCAGTTAATACTCGATCACAAAATGAGTATGAAATCATACTCAATTTCATTTCATTAACTCGGGTATAGAATGAATTTTGATTTTATTTGATGTTGAACAACACATAATTCACATATAAAAAAGAAAAAATTTATACACAATCGGTTTATGTTCATGCCCATATAAACCGATTCTGGATAATTGGTTGATTTTTATGTCCATATAAACCAGTTCTGGGTAGAAGCAAGTTTCAGAAAATCTCTGTATGTTTTTGAAGTTACAATCGGTTGATACCAATGGCAACATATACCTATTCTGAGTTGGTGTTCTTCAAAAATTTCAAATTTTAATTTTTTTTCATATTCAATGATTCATTAACACAAGTTAATTTCACATCTAACACGAAATTTTATCACTAATCATCCAAATTAACACTAATTAATCAGGGGTAAATTTGCCATTAAAAAAATAATTGGTTAAGGGGTTATCCATTTTACTTCAAAATGTCTCTTTTTTGTCACGTAGTGATAGCCCAAGTTAATTCCTATAGTCCCCAATTTATGAAGGTTTGTAATAAGAATGTGTAGAAAAAAAAGAAAAAAAAGAGAGAGTAATAAAATGCTTCTCCCATTTCCTTTATATACTCACTATGCATATATTCACTAAATTAAGTTGGTTATTCCAAACTATATAATAAAGTTGGTTATTCCAAACTATATAATAGCAGTAGCTATACGCCTTACTATTCAGTTGATTGTTTAGTTGATTTGATTAATTAAGAGTATCCATTTCATAAAAATTTCTTTATTGAACCCTATTTTCATTATTTTTAATCCCAATCACCATTACCTCCATGTTTTTCTTTACTACTAACACCACAACCGACAATACCATCACCAGATTCACCACCACCACCACCGAATCAATTCAACATTTCTACCACCACCGTCAAATCAATTTTAATCGTAATCAATAATTCGTCCATCACCACTACCACCATCAGCACCAGAATGCCACCGCCACCCTACCAGCAACAACTTCTTTCTCTATCTAATGTTCCACAGAAACAAAAGGGCAATCACCATTAACACTATCTTCAGTCCCCAAGTCTTTGTCGCCACCACCACCACTACCTACATTTTTTTTCAGATCAATAAACCTCAATCAAAATTAAATATACTTTTGAGGAATACATAAATCATAAGTACCCAATTTCTAAAGTTCATTTGAGCGAATTTAGCAAAGATCTTGCAAAACTTAATAATCAAAATTGTCATCAACAACCAAATTGCTAAATAAATCTATAATATAAGATTGAAGGTGATGTTTAGCTGATTAATTCTTGGTGGATTAATCACCATTACCTCCGCTACCACCACAACCGTCAGCACTTGCGCCAAAATACTCTCGTGCAACAACAATGTTGTACCAAACACTTCATATAATGAATAAATAAATTTATTCAACTAATTTGATGTTGTTGACTGGGTATTAGTTGTTCTTCAAATATTTGTCTCCAAAGAAGTACAGCGATGGAGAAAAGTGGGAAGAAAAGTGAAAATGAAAATGAAGCTGAAGTTAGAGTTCATACTTAGAAAAACCAAACAGAGAATAACAGGTCTTGGGGTTGGGACAGGTGTCTTCTTTTTTTCATGATTATTAGATGGGAAAAATATTGTTTGGTCCTTTTATAGGTGGGCCCATATCTTTTTGGTCCTTTAGTCAAAAGCCTTTACTGTTTGGTCCATAATTATTTAAAAATATTTAAATAAACAAAAATACCCTTCCGTGTTTTTTTTTTTTTTTTTGTAGCAGTTCATTCTTCAAAATGAACTCCTGTTAATTTCTACTTATTTTTTTTAAAAATCACCTAAAAAACAGAGTTCATTCTAGAAAATGAATTCCATATAAAACCTAAAACAAACAGAGTTTATTCCAGAAATGAACTCCAAATAAAAACCTAAAAAAAAACAGAGTTCATTACAGAAATGAAATCCATATAAAAACCTAAAAAAACAGAGTTCATTCCAGAAAATGAATTTCATATAAAAACCTAAAAAAACAGAGTTTATTCCAGAAAATGAACTCCATATAAAACCTAAAAAAAACAGAGTTCATTCATAGAAATGAACTCCATATAAAACCTAAAAAAACAGAGTTCATTCCAGAAAATGAACTTTATATAAAACCTATAAAAAAACAGAGTTCATTCCTAGAAATGAACTCCATATAAATACCTAAAAAACAGAGTTCATTCCAGAAAATGAACTCCATATAAAACCTAAAAAAAACAGAGTTCATTCCAGAAAATGAACTCCATATAAAACCAAAAAAAAAAACAGAGTTCATTCCTAGAAATGAACTCCATATAAAACCTAAAAAAACAGAGTTCATTCCTAGAAATGAACTCCATATAAAAAGCTAAAAAAAATAGAGTTCATTCCAGAAATGAACTCCATATAAAAACCTAAACACACAAATCTTCATCATCTTCATCGATTTCATCTTAAGCAGCAGCAGCAACAAAACACATAAATCTTCATCTTCAAACAGCAGCAACATCGTTTTCATCATCTTTAACAGCATCAACAAACAAAAGATGCACAAAAAAAGCACAAAACTTCATCGTCTTCGTCATCTTCATCGACTTTAACAACATCATCATCAACATCAACACCAGCTGAGAAGAAAAAAACTCTAAAACTTCGTCGTTCATCATCTTCTTCGTCGTCTTTATCATATTCATCGTTTTTCATCTTCGTCTTCAACAACAACGATCACCGTCTTCAACAGCAGTAGATCTCGAGAAAGTTTTTATCATCTTCGTCGTCTTCAAACAGTAGTCGATCAAATCTTGAAATCAAGATTCGTTGTTCCAACATAAACAACAATGAGAAAAAAGAAAAAAATGGAGAGAGAAAAAAAACTAGATCTGAAATTGAATTATAGATGAGAGAGAAAGTAAATCTGAGAAATGATTTTTCTCTCTTACCTTTTGACTATATATATGGTCCTTATTCAAAAGGGTATTTCTGCCACTACAAGGTGACATTTACATCATCCATGACATCAGCCTAGGACCAAATAATAATTTTTAGGACCAAACGATAATTTATATTACCAAATAGGACCAAACAGACATTTGACTGAGTCAAATGGACTAAATTCTCTCTAATATATTATTCCTAGGACCTAATGGTATTTCCTACTTATTAGAACACGTATCTTATTGCAAGCGTTCATCTTCATTAGTGGCCCAATTCTTAATAGTTAATAACACTACCAAAGTCACGTGAACCATCGGTATCCAACCGACGTATGAGTTCTGTATCTGTTATGTTTTCTCGCAAGTTTACTGCATCAGTTCGAGATGGCATGATTAATTTCCTCTCTTCTCTGGTGCATAAATTATACTATTGCACAATTATAGACTAATAAAAAAATGGGCATAAATACCAATTGTTCCAATATTAATTTTATCTTATTTACTGCCGGTTGTAAATTTGGTATGTCGGTTTGGACATCAACAACCTAAAAACTCAATATCATCCCTCACTCCAGAATAAAAGTAGCACTGGTGGAGCTTACCCTATCTCTTATTGGTTGGTGAGCATAACCTCGCGCTCTCATTAGCTAATTGAGAAACCATTCGTATTCGTCAGATGAAATTTCATTAGATATGGTGCGTTGATCTGGCAATGTGCGGTGTAGATTAGGTGGATTAATGGGACACATGCGACGGACGACCCTCATTATTTAGAAAAATTGTTATATTAGTTTCGTGTGTTTATTGTGAAAATCCAGAAAATAACGAAAACTAATATATATTAATTTGGGACATTTATGATTAAAATAAAATAAAATAAAAAATCAATTTAATATATTTATGAAATAAAATAATAAGCTTTATATTTTTTTGAATTATTTATAACTTCATGTATTTATTATAAAAAAATCCAGAAAATAAAGGAAAATATTATATTAATTTCTGTAAAATTTATATTTTTTGTATCGTTTGTAAAGTAAAAAAATCCATGAATAATTATTAGTATCATCTTAAAAAATTTAATCCGTGATTATAAGGTAAAAAATACAGTAAATATAAGAAAAAAATCTGGTTTATATTTTGTGGATCATTTTTAACTTAAAAAATATATGAATAATTAATAATTTCATTTTAAGATATACAAAAATTGTTTAGGCTAGATGTTCAAACTAATTAAGGTAAAAAAATCTTTAACATTGATAATGCGTCATAAATACTTCCCTTTGATATAAATGTAAAAAATTCAATAGATATTATTATTGTTATGATTTAGATGGAAACAGAATAATACTTTTGGATTTTTATTATGATACATAAAAAAAGAGAATGTAGTTTTAGAAATTATTGATATCACTTTGAATATAAGCGCACAAGCGAAGCCTCATTCATTTGATATCGATTTTGCTCCGGAAATGACTTGATTTTCTTTGTTCTTTTCTTAGGATTAAGATTTTAGGATATTTCGATGTAGATGTGATCAGCGTTTGTATATGGATTTTATTTAATAATATTATTCTTTTCAAAAAAAAAAAATTCTGATTAGTGTTTGTTGTTTGTTCCCGTAGGTCTTAATTGGCAATGCAGATATTTTTTCAGCAGGAGTTCTAGCAGGTTGATGTGTGGAGGATATTGGTAAATCTCTATCTCTTTCTCTATCTTGGTGTATCCATCCATATTATAAAAAAAAAGGGTTTTTTGCCAGTCCAACAATCCAGCTTCGAAAGTGTAAAGATAGAAATAGAGGTGTAGATGGGGCAAAATGATTTGCTGGTTTTTACGGAATTCAGGAGATAACTGTGTGGAGGAGACTCCTTGAACCGAGCGAAATGTTCAACCTCACACAGATGCAGCGCTGCAAAGGGGGTGCTTTGAATTCGAGAGATCAATCTGTAGTACTCCGGCCTAAACCAAGACAATGGCCGTTCTAGAGTAAATTCAGTCACAAGAGAGGATGGGTTGATCTGTAGGAGGGAAGCTAAGAAATGTGTGGAATCAATGGTAATCAAAGATTGTGGGTGTGTTGTGAATTCTGAATACAATAAGTTCTGAATGATTGAAATTGCTCAGTTGTGAGCAATTGCTCAATTGATGAGTTTTTGATCTCGTGTTGTCAGTGAGACGTGATATTTTTGTCGTTTTTGATGTTGTTGTTCTTGTTGTTTCAATCATGATTTAGAGACTTATTTATATTGTTAGAATTGAAGACACCATGATCCCATGAAGTGTGACAGTTGGTGAAATCAAAGAGTGGAGAGATGGAAATAGTGTTTGAAACCAGTTGCTCATCGTGCGGAGACTTGGTTGATTTTCCATCCACTACTTTGTTAACTCCTTCAACTGATTACACGACTTGCTTACATTCCACCATGTGTTTGAACACATGTGCCGTAGACCGCCAGACCAAAACCCTAGTTGATATCCCCCCCAAGTGACACGATTGACGTCCCGTGGTTAGTTTGGTCAGTTGCTGACTTCGTGATATTATGGGACGATGAGTCCATGTATTTACTGAGTTGAACATAGTTTTGTAAAAATTTCCTGAAACTCATGGATTGAATGTGGGCATGATCCTCACGTTGATAGTTGAGGCGAGCAAGTATTGCTCATTCGATGATTTGTTGAATATTGATAGTTGAACCAATATTCTTTGATTTGAGCATGTATTGCTTATCTGAGCAAGTGTTGCTCATCTGATGAATTATTGGCAGCGTGACCAAAATAAAATATTAATTAAAATACTGGTAGTTGAACCGAGTATAATTAATAAGAATATTGATCATGAGAACGTCATAAATTTATTAGTGTTTGAATATGGAATTATAATCCTTGGACTCATAAACCCTAATTTGATCAATTGATGACCACTTCATGGTTTGTTAGGAATTGAACCATGGAACAAAGGAAGGATTAGTTTCATGAGACCGTGGGTCAATCATGTAACACCCATATGCTCACGTGAGCAAACACCAAGACCTCTTGAAGAGTTGGTGACTTGTTGATGAAAGAATGATTAAATGTTGGTTTAATCATTTATTCGAATTATTGTTGGGTTCAGTATTAGGTGATAAAACCTAATTAATTATGAAGAAGTGAAGGACCGACCAAGGGGTCATGAAACCGTCCCTGGGTGGTCACGGGATCAAGTGTTGATCGTTCCATGAAGTTCCAAGTCGTTTGGAAGAGTTTTGGACCTAATACGTGCAATTGCGCAAATTAGGTCAAATTATGAACATATGTAAGACCGGCTCATTGAGAGCCAAAGAGCCAAACTTGGTCGATCAAGGTAACATGCTCATATCCCCAAAGTGTTCGTATCTCAATTATGAGAATTTTGATATTTTCGGATGTGCGTTTAAGCAATCATTTTAGAAAATATGAAGAAACCAGGTTTTTTTATAAAACCGTCAAAACTTCATGAGATGAAGGAAAAATAATGAAAAAGTGAAAGAATTATGAAGTGTGGGACCAGCCATGGCCAAGGCATGGCCGGCCGGCCAGGGGCCAATCCCACACGTTTTTCCAAAATTTTCATAATATTTTCATGATTTTAGGGAAATATGATAAAATCAAGGAGTTTTGCTAAAATTAAAGAGTTTTGTTCAAATCAAGGAGTTTCCATGAGATGAGGGAAACATACAATAAGAGACGTGTGGGCGTGTGGGACCGTCTTGGAGCATGGTTGGCCGGCCAGGTCCCGGTCCCGTGCGTTTTTCCCTAATTTTATGTATTATTTCACAATTTAAAGGAAATTTCATAATTTGAAGGAAATATCATGAAATCAAGGAATTTCATGGGGTTATGAAAACATGAAAAATATAATAATAAAAAAGGACATGTGGGGCCATCTAGGGCTTGGCCGACTGGATATGGACCGTGCACACGGGTTTTCCTAATTTTATATTATTTTTCATGGGACCAAGGAAATATCATGAGATTAAAGAGTTTTCATGAAATTAGGGAAATAATAAGAAAATAAGGAGGAATCATGAAGTGTGGGGCCGGCTGGGACCAAGGCATGGCCGGTTGGCCAATGGTCATGCCCCACAATATTCTTCCCTAATTTTATATTATTTCTTTGGTGTGGAAGAAACACCATGAAACTGAGGAGTTTCCTCAAAACGAAATATATTTGTTCAAATGAAAGAATTTTCATGAACTCAAGGAAAATAACAAAAAATATGATAAAAATATGAAGCTGGCATGGGATTGACCACGGCACGGTCGGCCGGTCAGTGGGCCCATTCTCCCAGCGCCTTGGTCAATTTTTATTTATTTATTATTTTCTTTCCTATTTTGCATAGGTTCGTCGTCTCGTCGTATTTTGAAATACGTGCGGTGATTGTTAGTGCCTCGTCGTTGATTACACTTTCACTATTTAAATCGGGGCTTACTCAGAGGTAGCTCAGACGCCCGTGCGTTGAATATTTATTACTAACCCATGGATTTCAGCTGGGAAGAACCATGGTTTGCAGTAATGAAATATCTGCGAAAATATTTGAATATTTTCGGAAATTCTGTGGATGAATCCAAGAATTTGGGACTAATTACCTTATGGCTCTATACTAGCAGAGCAAGCTATTTAGGAGCATTAATTATTCCGATATGAGCTTGCTGGAGCTTCATATCCTTTATATAGTCAGGGTAAACTCGTTGTTTGTATCCTGAAGACGTTATCGCTCTATACTAGCAGAGCAAGCTGTCTAGGAGTCGTCCATCTCGTGATACTATATAGAAATAATTATTGAAGTATTCAGTATTCATGAGATATATTGTTATCTAGCCGTGAGACCACATATCTACATGTACTCTGAGAGAAAGTATTCTCAGTCAGAGGATTCGATGAGAGACCCGTGTCTCAGTACTCACGTCTGATTGCTGGATCAGAGGTTCGTATAATTATGGGTTTACGATTTTAGCCTTTGTCGAAAATCCACCATCTACATTGAGTCCCCTGCTTAGTGAGGAAAGCCGTGTTCCTCACTCAGCATTGAATGGTGATTTTCCGGTCATAAACAATATAAATAATTGAACTTAGTCGTAGGTTAAGACGTTACCGGATTTCGATAGTACGAGCAAATCATGACTTGAATGAAGATCTCAGTGGCATGATAGAGCGTCATTTGATGAGCATAAATTGATGTTGAACCGCTGATTCGGACTATGGGTCCTTGGTCGTTTAGGATTCGCGGGCCGAGCCCAATAAGGAAATCCTTAGAAAATTAGGTTTTGGAAATAAAAATTGATATAAAAGGAATTGTTCCTTCTTTTTTTTTCCCACGACCAGAATTTTTATCATCTCTCCATCACTTTCACGCCAGCAGCAAGGGAGGAGAAAATTTTCGCCGGACCACCAGCGCCGCCGCCGTTGTTGCCGCCGTCCGGCTGTTTTCCACCGGCGCAGACCAGGTGAGCGGCCAAACTTTTTTTTTTTTTATGTTTGCTGAGTTCATGTGAGTTTCATGATGTGATCATGTTGAAGTTATATACATGTGCATATATGAGTGTGGGTTTCGTCGAAAACCCTCGTTTTTGAAAACGCATGTTCGTTTGATCGTTAGTTTTTGAAAACTAATAATAATCCCTGATTTAGGAGAGATTTTTCTTCATATATGAGTCTTCATGTGAGCCAAAGTTTTATCATGAAAAGATGAATTTTCGTAAAACCGGAATAAACCTTTGTTTTAAGGAATGACGATGATACGAAGAAAAGTTTTTCTTCTTTATATATATATATGGACTTGTGTCCAGTGATAAAATTTTGTGTATGAGCTTTCATGTAAACCAAAACTTTATCTTATGATGTGTGAGCTTTCACAAGATCGAAATAAACCTTCGCTTCAAATACGTACGACGATACGAAGGAAAAGAATTTTTATAAAACCATGGTCTATTCATGGATTTTTTTTTTTTAAAACCGTGGAGTGTCCAAAAATTTATTTTCATGAGCCTTGCTCACATTGATTTTTTTTTATTTATTTACGTGAGTAAATAAAACATCTTCTTTATATATATATGCAAATATATATTATTTTCTCTAAAATCAAAACTTGAGTTTTGTGTAATACTATTTATAAATAAACAATTATTTATGATGAAATAATGTTTTAGTTTTCATGATTCCATGGTGAATGTTCACACAGTAGAAATATTCATGATTTTATGAAAAATCTGAGTTTTGTTCGTCTTTTGTGGGTTTCGAAGAAACGAACGATTTTGAGGTGTTAACTCTAACATTACTATCTCTATTGTTAGTGGAAGTATAAAAGGTAAGAGTTAAGAGTTACCATTAGACGCTAGTATTTCCTTGATTCTGGATGGTGTACTGAAGTAGAATGTAATGTGAATTATTGCAGCTACTTCGTAAGATGACCAACTCCCAAGTTAACGACACTTCAAGAGATGAAATGTGTGTTGATGACGACATCTCTAGAGATGAGACATGCACGGATGAAACTTCTGCCGGTGAAGACGTGGACGAAGCTCCTGGGATTAAGAATGTCCCGAACATAGATGATGCATTTTTCGAGGAAGATACTCCAGGAGTTGAAAAACATTTGAAATCTCCAGCGTATCGTCTTCTGATAAATCCCAGGACTGTCACTCAGAAGAAATTCGTGACTCCTAAGACAGTTATCCGGTTTTGTCTTGAACGAGGAGTCTTCCTTGCATCGATCATAGAATTTAAGCTTTCTCGACGACCTTTGGAGAAGTTAGCTGGATGGCGAGGAATATGTTGGGTTTTCCTCATGTGAGGTCCGTGCTCGATCAGGCGCAGGTGACAAGGGCTATTCATGTAACGCCCCCTAAGCTAGCAGCTGACTAATGCAAGATATTAACTATATAAAGAGGCACTAAGAATCTAAATCATTTACTTAAACATTCAAGGGTTATTTGGTTTTTGGTACTTACATTTTGTCCAATGTTAGTGTTTGGTCTAACTTTTGTCCAACTTAGGATTTGGTACTTGAAAATAACGTTGACCTTCGTTGACCCATTAAATCTTGACTTCTGGTTAGTAATTATTTAAAAATAATAAATAAATTTATTTTAGTTAACATCGTTAACATAGCCGTCAGCTAAGAACCCTAATTGATGTTCTCGGGTAAATTAAAACTCAAAACAAACTGAAACTTAACCGACATGCACCACCATCACCAAACCACATTTGAATCTTCTCTATCTCTGACTGAATCAATAAATAACAACCAATTTCTTCGTGAATTTTCCTTTCCGGTCTTCTCTGCAGCTCAAGAACACCTATAATTTCTCCAACTTCTGTTTCTCAGCTGATGCCAAACTCAAATCCATCTCAAACCCCATCTGAATCTTCTATATATCCGACTGAATCAATAAATAACAACCAATTTCTTCATGAAACTTCCTTTTCGGTCTTCTCTGCTACTCAAGAACACCTCCAATTTCTTCAAATTTTTGTTTCCCAGCTGATGCTAAACTCAAATCCACCATTAATGTACATCACCCACCGTCAATTTCTTACCCAAAATCACCATTTTCAGCAAACCCATTTCTTTCATAACCGAACCCAAGTAAAATCACCATTCCTATTCACTACTAAATCCCATTAATTTAACATCTCAAACCAACAACGCCAGATCCCCTTTTCACCAACCGAAATCCCTAGAAAAGAAATCATTAGAAAGCAACCAATTTTTATAGAAATCACAAATTAGGGATTTAATAACATTCCCAAATTTTCGATTTCTCAATCCGGGGTTCCCAAATTGGTCAATTTATGTACCAATTTCTCAAAAATCAAAATCGAGGGTGTTAATAAATATGGCTCATCACATTTCTATCAAAAATTAAGAGAAAGGAAACAACAAGAGCATCAAATTTTACCTGATATCATAGAGTCAGAATCGATGATCAGCTCAAATCGAGGAGAAGCAGCTTAAATCGAGGAGAAGAAGGTAATAAGAATAATGGAAATAGAATATATCGAAGTTCTTAATCAAGTTTTTATGGAGCAACAAGCTCTATGAATCGAACTGAATCGAGTTTTATAAGAACAGGGGGAGATGGTCACTGCGAATTTGGTTGGCCATGGCTGAGAAGAACTCAAGCTCTCAGTGGTAGTTTGAGTGATGGCAGGTAAGAATGATGATATTGATGAAGAAGACCCGAGTATGCAGGGAAATCCAGGGAAGATGAGTTGGGTTTCGAGTCTGTGATTGTTTTGAGAGCACGGTGGCGGTAGGTTAAGGACTTGGTTAGTCATTGTTATTAAAGTAGAAAATATTTTGGTATTTACAAATATAATTAACTGAAAATTTGATTCAACAGAGTCAACGCGGGTCAACGTGAAGTCCAAGTACCAAACACTAACTTGGACAAATGTTAGACCAAACACTAACATTGGGCAAAATGTAAGTACCAAAAACCAAATAACCCAACATTCAATTAAGAAATCTGCTATAAAACTTAACCCAAAAACTAGCCCCACTCTAAAATACATATACAAGAACTCCTCTCAAATGATACATATTCAATAGTGAGTTGATTTACAAATGGAATACAACCACATAATAAATATAGCGGAAGCTAACTAACTAACTAACGTAAAAAAAAATCTTCGAAGCTTTCATCGTCACATGCACATCTTGATTTGTCTCTGAAACAGAAAGTGGTAATGAGTAAGCACATCATCCCTAAAAGGGGTGCCTAGTAGAAATAATAACTAGCTTTCAAGTAATCATTAATATGATTCGAAGACAATGCAGGTTTTATCGAAATTCAGTAATACAAGGAAAAATAATAAAACGTAACATATAAACTTCTTCAAAGACATTCATAAATAACAGTAAACATCCATGTATGAGATGTGTGTTGCCGCACATAAGGGAAGAATAATATTGCGGTGGATCGCCCTAGCCATAATAATATTGCGGTGTATCGCCCTAGCCATAGAATACTGAATATATATAAAGGAAGAATAATATTGCGGTGTATCGCCCTAGCCGTGTAATATTGCGGTGTATCGCCCTAGCCATAGAATACTGATATTGTGTCGGCACACATCTCATACCTCACAGACCACACAAAGATATGCATGAATTTTACAACACAAAGATTGATTTGTAAAACAATAATGAATACAAGAGAGTTCATTATCGATTCCCACCTCTTTTGATGACAAGCCTCGCCTACCTCGAGATGTACAATCCACTGGTTCATCTTTTGAATCGATCGTGTTAATAAAGCGTAACTGACAATCACATAAGCACTCTAAGAGATTAGCCAAAAGGCTCATACAAGGTTCATACAAGTCTAACTAATGGTTCTAAGCCCATTAACTAAGTCTTATGAACATCTACAACTTTGTAAAATAAGCCAAAGGTTTATTCGGACCATGAGGGTCCAAACTTTCAAAATATGAATACTAGGTCTAAGCCCAAATCCACTAAACTGGCCCCTTAATCTAAGGCCCAATCCCACTAAGTCAACTAACGGTCAAAGTGACGGTCAAGTGTCAACTAGCGGTAAACGTTCAGTCAAAATCAAGTCCTGGTCAAACTCGGTCAACTGGTCAAGGTCCACTGTGTTAAGGTCCGGTCAATCAATTCTGAGTCAAACGGATTCAACTCAGGTTAAGAGGATCAACTCGACGTAGTCAGATAAACTGAGTCAACTACATAAAACGAGTCAGACTGAATAAGTTCAGTCAGACAAACCAAAGGCTCACACAACTGCACTTCTAACTTAAGTTCAACTTCAATCAAATAAAGCATCAAATCAATCATTCATATAACTTCAAATTTGAATTACAATAACAAACTATGCCTACCTGTAATTGCAGCTTTAAGCTTTCACAACAAACACTATCTACAACAGTTCATTAACATTAAGTTCAACTCATATAACATTTCTCTATTTCACCCACCACCCACTCAACTAACACTTCACTTGCACAAACTGAAATACCATCAATGCCTTACAAACCTAGAGTTCGGCTTATCCTTCCATTGCACTGCAGTTCAATACCAATCTGAAACTTTATTGCAGATAACACTTCTCATTCAATATTGAATTTCCACCATCTCAATTACTACATCCACAGTTCAGATCAATAATAGCTCCATTCCATTTCACACTAATACATACCCAACTTAGTTCATACATATATCCCATGTATCATCTCAACCTAGCAAAACACAACATTCAATTACCACCATAACCAGAGTACATCACCTCCACAACAACCTCTAACACCAATCTTCTCACTAAACTATTACCAGAATAACATCACTTATTTCCCCTGCAACCTCAACCATATTGTCATGCTAACTTCAAAACTAGTTCTTATCTATACATCCACAATAATTCAATTACTTAATTTATTTACATAACCATCACAACTATCCCTTCAGTTACGTAGTTTCAACTCCAACTAAGACCAACACCATCATTACAAACTGTAATCTTCATTCCATAATCACCAACTCAATTACAACTATTCTACCAGCAGACCCAATCTCATCCATGCATTCAACAACATCACAACAGTCACAGAATAACGTAACCATAACAACATTATCCATAATAAATCTATTTGCTTATTACCCATCATAAATTGATTATATCCAAACAAATACTCAGTATTGAAATTGAACTGACCTTTATTGTAAAGAACAATTACCTCAATGATTCAACTCGAACAATCCATCATAATATCCTTCCTTATCATTCAGTTCACCAGAGCCAACTTCCAACAACCTTCATTAAAACAAAATCAAACCCAGCTTCACAATCAACTTCAAAATCCAACCTTCATCAAACTCAAGTTACTCTTCACAATCAACTTCTTCCTTTATAATTTTAGTAACTTAATTCTTAGAATCATTTTAATGGATTCTTATGAGGGTGTAGTTGTGAGATAATCCGCAACAATTTCATCAAAATCCAACCTTCATCAAACTCAAATTATCAAAGAACGGAACAGCATTATGAACTCCACTAGTTTTATTCATTTCTAAATGAAGTTTAAGAAAATTATCTTCTTATGAGAATTTGATTTATCCAGTGAAATATTTTCATGCAGGAGCGATGAAGGAAATATCTCTCAATTTTCTCCATCACCATATTTCTTTTTTTCATCTCTAACCCCAATTCATCCAATCGATCCATACCCATCTCATATCAACATCTTAGAACATCAATTTCATCTTCAAAAGCTTCTCTGAGTTCTTTGAGCAAAACCCTAACTCTTCAATTCATCAACAAACACCACCACAGCTTCAATCAAGTATCAATTAACATCAACATCGTTACTATAAGTCTCAATTAAACAAATCCATCTTACAAAACTATCTAATTCAACACTTAATTCGAATTCTAATTCAGCTCAGGAACCCTAATCTCTTCGATCTTCATCAAAACAGTTATATCTCTTCAATTGAACCCAAACCCATGATTCTTCAACTCACGATATATCTATATCTTATCTTCTAAATCCTCAAAGCAATAATCGATTCCATAACCATATTTCACTTCATCTTTCCATGATTCTTCAACTCGATATATGAATCATCAACAATAAGATTCCATAACCATATTTCACTTCACAACACAGACAACAACGCCATCACCAAAAGCTAGACCATGATCTTTTCCACCTTCAACCGATTACAAATCTCCCAAATGATCTCTCAAATTCGACAGAGAAGGAAGAACAAAAGGAGAAAAGAAAATAGAAGAAGAAGGAAGAAGAAGATACGAATAAGAGAATGAAGAAGAAGAAAGAGAATAAGAGTTTATCCTCTCGGTTTGGGTTGATAAGGCCGACCAGAATTTCTAAAGGCACCCGAAAATTAATAAGGGTAGCCAAGCGGTTAACGTTTCCCTTCAAATAAATCCGATAATATCTTCTTCGTCTGATATCTGAATGACACGTTCAAGTAGTCTATTCCACATAACTTTTCGAGATCTATCTAACGATACTAGTTTTGTATCAAGATCGTCGTTAGATTAATTTCTATTAATTATCTCTCGTGTTAAGCTAATCGAGTTATTAACGGCTAAAACCTCTCTTGACTAGTCTAATAGCATTGACGAGCTTGAGGGTCCTTACAATTCAGGCTTCTGGAGAGTTGTTCATTTTTTATAACGCAAGAAGTATTGTGGGTTTGCTTGCTCGCTGGTGCATTCCTACCCACACCTTCATATGTAGATGGGGAGAGTTCACCATTACTTTGGAAGATGTGGCAGCTCTGATGCATCTCCCAATCACGGGATCTTTCAGATGAGGAGATCGTCGTTTCTCATGTCTTGACAGCTACAATGGAGGTAGCAAATAAAACTGGCACTAAAGGATGCTACGCTCTCTGTTTGACACGTTGGTTGCCCAAAGACGAGGTTTCTGATAAACCTATCGATGGTATGTTACCCATTGATGCTTTCTTATGTTTATGGTTGTCCAGAGATATTTTTGAAGACAGTGGAAACTTGTTGAAGCCTTTCGTGATCCCCTTTGCTATTAAGATGGCTCAAGGTGAGCAACTCCCGATAGGTAGTTTGTTCTTAGGATCCTTGTATTAGAACTTAGACTCTTTGGTTATAGACTCTTCCGTGTCGAATAGCTTCTTGAAGATTGAATGTTATGCGAACACGATGTTTCTTCAAGCCCTGATGTGGGAACACTTCAAGAATTATGCACCCATTCCACGTAATGTTTTACAAGGACCGAATACTGATGCTCATCATATTTTCCCAGAGAAAGATAATTCCAGGACCATGCATTGGTCCACAAAGCAACCTCGGTCTAAGGCGCGCCTCATTGACGTGTTGGATGACGAATCTGAGTTCGATTTCCGTCCTTGGGTGTCGGTGCCTCCTTACATTTCTCAACCGATGACTTTCAATACTGTAGAGAGCACGAGTTTATCATCTGGTGCGGATCTGAACGATGGTGAGAGATCCTTCATGTTGAGTTGCACCCCTGGTCATTTGCTATCGGTCTCGTACGGAGAACTTTCAGTAGAATAGTACAATATTAATAGAGAAGCTCGACAAATGGGCATGGATCAGTGTGTTCCAACTATTCGGAGGAGGAATCCATCGGTTGAGAAGCTCATGACTCATTTATACCATACCCATGTGGAAGGAAGTAAATACTGGTTCCCTTGCCGATAGATTCGCATATGTGACTCCAGGTTATGCAGACTTCTGGGACGATCAATTTGAGCGATTGCATGAATTCGTGACAGTCAGTTAGCCTCCAATAAGGAATCGTCCTTCTGATGAGATAATTTCTATTCGACCAAGATTGAAGTATCTTTCCGGTGATAAGCGAAAATCGTCACCAGGATGCTCTCGGGTATACTTTTTTATAATCTTCATAAAGTTATAATAGCTGTATTCTGATTTTGTTACCGAAATTTACCACAGGACGGTCGTAGCATAAGACCTCAAATCCGTGCAGATTTCTCAGATACTGAGGCGGTTGTTCATGGCGGAGAAGGCAAGCATAAATGTTATAGGTTGCTACCCAACACTATAAAGTCCCCAGCTGGCGCTTTGGTGAGTTTTCAGTATTTTCCTTGTTGTGACCTTTTATCGCCCGTACTATTAGGACCATGAAACTGATATTATTATTCTATTGCAGAATTTCGCCCACCAAGTATTGATGGTCTTCGGTTTTCCGCTTCTGGGAGAACGATTTTTGACTTGAGTGATGAAGAAGAAGCTGTAAGTATCTCTTCCCATATTAATTATGGCGTCTTACAAATGAGATGCTAATTGTTGGGGATATGTCCAGGAGGATGTTTCCATGGATGTGGAGAATACTATTGATGCTCGTTCAAAGGACGGTGATGAAGAAAACTCCAAGAGTTCAAAACCGAATGAAGGTAATGGAGCTTTCGACGTTGATGCGAGCAATTCTGATTTATTGAACGCTTCAGAGACCACCCAAGAAAGTATTTCTCTTGTATTTCATCCATAGAAGTGTAAAATTGCTGATACGTGAGTGCATGAATGAGAATGTATGTGAATATATGACAATTTTTGCCGAAAATACGTCACCAGAAAATCCAGAACTCAGCTTCTTAGGAAAAACGTTGTAGAATGTTCGTATGATGTCAGATTTTCATGATCCGCATATGCTTCTTTAAGCCCAGGAAATTTCCAAGATTTAACACAAAATCTTTTTAAGTTTTGAGCATGTTCAGGGCCCGAAAAGGGCGAAATAGTGAACTTTCAGGAGACTTTCGGAACTTTTTTCAGATGTTATGTAGTTCCGAGTTTCGACCACATCTTTTTGCTAGTTTGTCCGATTGCTATGAAATTTTGACATGCTGTAGGTAATACCCATACAAAGAGAATGGTATATAAGTAAACCATTGATTCTTCACCAATTGCTCCCAGTTCATTGTCTTGTACAGGGAAGTGTAAAATCTTCTCAGGCGGGCTTGTTGTAAAACGTGATTTTGTGACTTTCACGTTATTTGATGACATCTAGCATGAATAATGAAAGACTTTGATAATGTTAGACCACTTGTATGCTGTAGTTCATGATTTCTTTTGGTTTCATGCTTGGATGATCCTAATCTTATGTAATCTACATATTAGGTGCAAAATACCGAAGTTGAGAATGAAGGAACCCAAAATGATGAAACGAGCGACCCTGAGGCTATTGATAAGGAGGAAACTATCTCTGCTCTTCAAGGCCGTGAAAGTGTTATTGATGAAGTCATGGGGACCCAGATAGTTGTTGTTTCAGTAATAGAAGAATCTCGGACACCAGCAGAAAATACTGAAGAAACTATTGCCTTGATTGTAGAAGCTGCTCCAATAGTTGAAAACCGTATAATCGTGTATGAATACCCAAGTGCACGAGTTGCTTTTGATCCTCCATTCTATGCCTCACTTCCGTATCATGAGTTAGTTGGTGGATTCAGCGTTCCCATTGGATATGTGGGTTTGTACAAGAAAATATGGGAGAAATTTGGCCATATAATTGTCGACAGGAATCCTGGGCGTGCTTATGCTTTAACAATGCAGGTAAGTGTACTCTTGAATGTTGTAAGCGACATATGCACTAGAGCCAGAAATATCGTAACTCCAGATGTACTCTTTGATTGGGAGTTCAACATGGAGAATTTTGAGAGACTTGGCTTCAATGTGAAGTGGCTTCGTAAGAAGATGAATGATATTAAGGATTCATGTGAAAATAATATACCCTTTCCCAATGATGCTGTGATGGAGAAGGAAGACAAGATTTCCAGGCTGACAGAAGAGCTGAACAAGGAGAAGGCGGCTTTACATGCTTTGAAGGATGCAGAGGCGCAAAAATATTTCTTCGCTGATTTTCTTTGATTCATTTTCCATAATCTCTTGAACTTATGAATTTCTGAAAGATGTGAGGTTTTATTTGGGTTTTGATATCATGGTTTTGGATTGGTAGATGGTTAAGGATTTTCTTTTGGACTTGATAGAGATTTTCTTTTAAGAAATATGAACTAAATTTTTGATAAATTATTGAATTCAAATACTGATTGCAAGTATTGCAAACGTTTTGGAGGAATTGAAATACAATGAAAGAAAATCCTAAAATACCAAATCCAGACGTCATGAATGCTTAAACGCCTAGTACCTCAAATGCCCAATAATCTCAGACAAACGCCTTAAGCCAATTCTCGTGAATTACTGGTAAGGTTCGTCCATCCGTGTTGATCAGTTTGTAGTATCCTCCGGTGATGGACTTAGCGATCATAAATGGTCCTTCCCAATTAGAGCTCCTTGCAGAATGGAGATCCCGTTTAGTTGCTTTGAGAACCAAATCCCCTTCCTTGAACTTGTTTGGCTTTATGGTCCGCGCCTTGAATATTTTGTGTTGACTCCATGGTTGGGGCACATATGGACACTGGTGTAGAGGAGGATATCCTGCATACTGTCTGTCGTGTTTTGCCTGGTCTTCAACAATAAATTTCTTGACGGATGATTAACATGAATACACGCTGAACCCAACCATTGGTTGTAATATTATCAAGGTGAAGTTACCCATTCATAACTCTTGGAAATTGCTAAATTGTTCATGAGGAGAAGTCCCTGTACCAAAGTAGCATATTTGAACATCGGTAATATTGGAGCATGAAGAGGAATAAGACTTGCCTAAGCTCGAAACCTTTAGACAAAGGCATGTGGACTCTCTCCAGGTTCTTGTGCAAGTCCCATCAAGGTTTCAACATCCTTTAGATGTTCAAATGGTGGGGCATTCTCCTCTTCTTCTTCTGACTCGGGGTCTCTGTCAGTAGTGGAGTGTACTGAAGACATGAAGGTCAGTCTTCTAGTATGGATCCAAGTCATTCCAAGGATCATGTCATATCCAGGGTCTTCCCGAATTATGTAAAACTTGGTCTCAGTGCAGACCGAACTTTCTGTAACTTTTGAGATTGATGAAGCCATATGTATTCCTGGAAATTCCTTCATGATCTCTGATTGATGTAGGAGCGTGAGTAGCCTCTTGTTGAGTAATGTCGGCATCCCTAAGGGTCTTCAAAGGAATGATGTTGGCAGCTGTAGTTGAAGGAAATCCTACACTACACCCTTGTTAAGATTTCACAATATTCAATTCATACTTAAAGATTAAAAACGACTCTTTATCATTTAATTCTCGAAAATGTTTACAGAAGTGGAAGAAATCAAGAGCACAACTATTCTCTCAAAGTTTCTCTCTCCTCAAGACTTTCTCAATTCTCAAAAATACATCATCCTTCTCTGAATCTATAGGAACCCTTTATATAGGAAATTACGTAGTGGATGACATCTAAGTTTTCCTTTCATTTCGGATCTTCCATGCGATCTTATCGCGACAATTATAATGTCAACTCTTACAAACACTGTAAACATCGCAGGAAAAACACGCTCTTCTTGTGCCTCTTCAATCATCTGCTATTACGTCATTCTTTAACCTACTATGTGACTCTCGCAAAGTGTTGTTGAAGATCTCACGGTATTCTCGCAGAAGTGTTGTTTATTTCGCGATAATATTGTTGTAGCGATATTATGGTCCTACATCTTGCCTCCTCTCATGTCTTCTTCTCAAAGTGGAAAGGATATGAGAATCTCCAACTTTTTATAGCGCTCGCAACTTCCTTTCTTTCCATGTTTTCTCCTCGACAAAACTCCGAGAATTTAGCTTAACCGCCTACACGTGTCGTAAATTATTTTTTTTTACTGACACGTGTCTACTCAATGGGTCATCTCCTTTTGCCTATAAAAGGTAGAATTTGGTTACAAAACCAATTTTCTTCTTCGTCCCTTTGTCTTTTCGTTTTTCCGTCTGCAATTTTTCTTCTTCTTCATATTTACCTGCTACTGCTTTAATGGAATCTTCAAGGTATGTGTTTTCCTGACATTACTAAATTCCATTTCGCTTATTTGAATCATGTTTACTCATATTTTATTAGTCTTTTCTATTTGATTCTTCATGATTCACATACTATGTTTTTCTCTTCAGTGGAACTAACGCCCAATATGTAACTCAAAACCCTAGTCTTCATAAGAAACTAGCTGAGAAGAAAAGGAATCCTGCGAGTCATAAGGTAGTAAAAAACATTTTATTTATTCTTAATAATATTGTTGCCTCTGTTTCTTATCTAAGTTATTACTCGCAGGATGACGAGAATATCGCTAGACCTATGAAACGATCTCGCCAAGTTAAGACTCTTGAGGCTGATATTATCATTCCCAAATTG
This sequence comes from Papaver bracteatum, assembly GCA_023529315.1. Classification (NCBI taxonomy): domain Eukaryota; kingdom Viridiplantae; phylum Streptophyta; class Magnoliopsida; order Ranunculales; family Papaveraceae; genus Papaver; species Papaver bracteatum. The sequence continues at coordinate 72,588 of JAJJWX010004545.1, forward strand.
ACATCTGCGAGAGAAATTCCCATAACTTCACAAGTGGATCCTCCTTCTTCTGTTTGCGAGAACATCGCCGCTATCATCCCTTTCTCCACTGACCTTTTTACAAATCAAGTTTCCAAAGGCATTGTCAATGAAATTCCCTCAAGTCCTTTATTGCCTTCAACTGTTACCTTTCCAAACACTCCTACTTCTGATGATGCAACCATTATAAATAATTCAAATCTTCAGCTCGCCATCATTACCACTTCACCTTCTACACCTCTTCCCTCATCCAAATAAATACCAGTAGGGGTTGACATGGCCTTTGAAGTTTTATCTAACATTTTAGATGATGCTAGAAAATCATCTACTGATCCTTTCAAACATGTTGTTTGCGATACTTTAATCAAATGGTCCTGACCGCACTGTCTCACGATCGTCTTTAGAAAATAAAATTGAAGCTCTAAAGAGAGACCTCCAAGACAAAACTTCAGAATGTGATACTCTTAATCATAAGCTTTGCAACTCTTCACTTGATTGCGAGAATCTTCGCTGAAGAAATAACGAGATGAAAGGTATAATTTTCCTGCCTCTGTCTTTTTGTTTTTATGTTCTAGCAAGTTTTCATCTTTTCTGTACTTAAGCTTCTTTCTTAAATTTTTGGTTTGTATATTTAGTCTTAAATCAGAATCGATTCATTGAGAGACTTAAATTTGAATCTATCGTTGAAGAAGCTCGTGTTGAAAAAGATTCTTGGATGGACCAGTTTAATAGATTAGATGTAACACCCCGAGTTCCGGACCAAGGTCAAACCCGTATGGAGATCCGAACTCGAAGTGCTACGGGTCGGAAAGAGACTTAAAAATTTGTTTTTATACTAAACATAATTAAATCTTTATATACATGAGTTGATTCTTATGGATTTACTAAACATCTTTAACAACATTTCAGTTAAGATTTACATTTCAAGCAATACAATAAAACAATTCAATCACTAAGCTACTCATTTCTAGCTTTCGCTGCGCCACTCTGATAAATCTGCAAGGATGTCAATTGGGGTGAGATGACAGCTCAATAGAATGCATTCCCAATTCTCCAAAGATGCGCAAACATAATCATTTTATCAAGCAAAAACATATACCAAGAATCACATCACGACTTCGGAGAATCAATGTTATATTCGACAATCACATTACCAATAATGTTTCTAATAAATTATCTTATTTAGATTCCAATCAGAATTCACAACACCAATAATATTTCCAACAAATCATCTAAATTCAGATTCAAGACATGAGTTCATCACATCAATAATTCTCAACAATTCATGCAATTAGATTTCACACTTGAGTTCATAACACTAATAATATTTATATTGTCACAACAAACCATGAGTTTGCAACACCAAAATAATTGTCAAGAAGTCATTCATCAATGATTCAACACATCTGTTCACGTATTAATATCGTCACATAGAAACCATGAGTTCACTAATCATCCAATTGGGATTTAACACATCAATTCACAATTCATCCATTTAAGTTTCAACTCATGAGTTTATAAAATCAATTATATTTCCAATAAATCATTTAATCTATATTTCAATACATCTCACCAACAAATCTTGAGTTCACGGTACGAAAACCTTGGTTCGTACACCCACCTATCGTTTATCGACATAGACAGCCTCTATCGATGGTCAGGAACAAAAGTTACTATGGGGATCATACCCATATGCACTCGGGGATCATTACCCGTTTCATTCACAGTACGAAAACCTTGGTTCGTACACCACCTATCGTTTATCGGCACGGACAGCCGCCATCGATGGTCGGGAAACACAAGTTCCCATGGGGATCATTACCCATTTAATTCTCGGTGATCATTACCCGCCATTAGCATGAAACAATATTCCATCTAATGGAAAAAAATGAACTCATTTCCTTTTGTAAATTGTTTTTACACACAACACAAGCAACCATGGCATAAGAACATAATTTTCTTTCAAGCATTTCTAGAAACAAGCTAAATGCATCCATTTTGCATCATACATATTTGGGTGATTTATTCATTTCATCATCTTGAAAATTTTACAGTACATACATAGCTTCATGATAAACAACATATCCAAATTTCATAGAAAACCAACGGTTCAAACAAAAGTTATCGAATTTACAAGGACATCCTAAAAACTGGGCAGATTACATGTCATTACCATACAATTCATGATAAATTCATAAAAATATCAAATTGACTCAATCCAAATAACACTGATAGATAAATCACAAATCTACAACTTTTGTTAAGGACTCAAATCGTTTTAACATCATTAAGACTTCCTAAGAATATCAAAAACACAGAAAAGCAAAACTGTCCAGAATTTCAGAAACTATCATCCAAATTCAAACATACATTCAACGGTGAATTTGTGGTGTATTGTTCTCAAAATCTAACCATAGTTACCTAATCATGTTATCTAACAATTTCAAAAGCCTGATCATCATTAGGAGATATATATTTGTGTGTTTAAATTACTAAAACCCAACAATACAAAATCATACAAAGTAAACACCCAAAGAAAACACCAAAAGAGGAAAGGGTTTCACATTCTACCTCTCAATTTCTACCAACTCCACTTGATTTCTTCTCTAAAAATCTCTAACTCCATCTCTTTCTTCTTCTCCTTAGCCTTATGCATTCTAACTTTCTTTTTCCTAAGCTTTTGATTATAAAAAAATCTTAATAATACTAATATTCATAATGATAACTAATATTTATATTTATTTATTTCTTTTAATTGTCTTTTCATCTTCTATTTATTTTATTTTATTTATTAAAATAAACTAGGTGACTTTATTTCCACCCTAAGTTGTATCCCTTCTAGTTCAATCAACCCAACTAAGTTAAGGTAAGGGAAACAATATAAACCACATGGGTAGCTAATTTGGGTATAACCCGACCCGAAACCATAACTAAAAATACAGGGTATTACATTCTACCACCCTTAAAAGAAATTTCGTCCCGAAATTTAGAATATGCTTACGATATCAAAATCATGTAAGCAATAAAATTCACAAATCAATATCCAGTTTAGCACCCAAATAACTATCACATGAATTCCAACAAATCAAGAAGATCCATTTGCATAAAATTAAGCAAACAACAACAACAATCATAACAGACAATTCTACGTAGCAATTTCAGACAACATTTTTTTTTATCATGGTCCCATTCAAGATCTAAAGCCTAAAGCTCTAATACCAACTTGTAACACCCCGAGTTCCGGACCAGGATCAAAACCATATGGAGATCCGAACTCAAAGCGTCAAAATATTCATTTAATTGCAAGTTCAAAATTTCCTTTTAGAATCATGGGTAAAGAGACTAATCTTTTGTAATTGTGAAATCTTGAGATTTTTTATATATATAATTATTTCACTAAACATAATGAATTATTCTTTTACATGAGTTTAATTAATTATAAAAATATATTAACAACATTCGCAACAAAATAAATTACACATCAAATAATAGTATCAAAAACAACACGATCAACAATCCATCTAATTTTAAGTTCCACATCCACCATTTAAGTAATCTGCAAAAAATGTCAAATTGGGGTGAGTTGACGGCTCAATAGGCATACTTTCTTTTCCTCTAAAAATATACAAACATCACAATAAATCAAACAAGGAATGCATTCAACGATTTTGATTACAATTTCACATTACCCAATTAATTCTGAATTATTATTCATTTCATTTAATTTTTGAGTTCACGGTACGAATGTCCTTGGTTCGTACACCCACATATCGTTTGGCACAGACAGCCTCCATCAATGGTCAGGAACAAAAGTTCCTATGGGGATCATACCCATTTTCTCACAGGGATCATTACCCATTTCATTTTCGTTATCCAACACGAACAACCGCCATTGATGGTCAGGAAAACACAAGTTCCTATTGGGGATCGTTACCCATTTAAATCACGGGGATCAGTACCCGCCGTTAGCATGAAACGATATTTCATCTAACGGTAAAACATGAGCTCTTCCTTTTAGTAATTATTTTTTTACAATTTAATTTATATAAACTTCACATTTCAATTTCATGGTCATGCTTACATTAGCAAAACACCAATCATACTTATTCATTCAGAATTCCAAATAAAACAAAAGATGAAAACATCATTTCCAATCCATAAAATTACAAATAAATATGATTAGAAGATGAGTTAGTACACCTACCTTGATAATTGTTTATCATCTCATAGTTAAACTCCAATGAAACCCATAAATCACTCCATATCAAAACATATTTCTTCAATTCCATAAACAACACTAAATATATCCAATTCACATAATAAGATATAATAGGAAACTATATGAGGGAGTTTAATTATTTATGGTATATAGGGAAACCAAGAAAATGAGGAGAGAAATCAGGATGAAGAATGGTTGGATCTTGTACTTACCATCTCTAGCAAAAATATTTATACACCATGTTTGAATCTATATAATAATATCATCCATTAATTAGTACTTAATTTTATTATTAATTGAATATTGAAAAGAAACGGTTTGGCTCTCAAAAATTATCCTATGTATTCAATTCCAAATCCAAATGATATTACAAATATCGCAATCAATTCTCAAAAACTCCACTTGATTTCTTCTCTAAAAATCTCTAGCTCCATCTCTTTCTTCTTCTCCTTAGCCTTATGCATTCTAACTTTTTTTTTCCTAAGCTTTTGATTATAAAAAAATCTTAATAATACTAATATTCATAATGATAACTAATATTTATATTTATTTCTTTCTTTTAATTGTCTTTTCATCTTCTATTCATTTTATTTTATTTATTAAAATAAACTAGGTGACTTTACTTCCACCCTATGTTGTATCACTTCTAGTTCAATCAACCCACCTAAGTTCAGGTAAGAGAAACAATATAAACCACATCGTTAGCTAATTTGGGTATAACCCGACCCGAAACCATAACTAAAAATACAGGGTATTACATTTGATAATCTCTACATGTACTCGATCGATCAAATAGATAATCTTACTAATGAGAATAATCAATTATCGCAAAGCCAAAATTTATTAAGTAGCGAGATTACTCGCCTCTCATATTTGTTAATCAAGGCTAATTTGGTGATGGAATCTTTATCAGACGAAAATAGAATTTTATCCCAAGAAAAACATAATTTTTCAAGCTTGATGGCAATTTCCTCGCAACAATTAAATAATCTTCAAAGAATATGTGATGATCAAGAGCAATCTCTTCATTCTCTTAAGAATGAGCTCAAGGAAATAACTGAATCATCTGCCGCTGAGAAGGATAAACTTATCAAAGGTAGATTAACTCTTAGTTTAAAGGCCAGCAAACTTCAAGACCAGTATTCCCAACTAGAAGAATATTATACTTTACTCGCAAAGGAAAACTCATACCTCCTTTCCAAAGAAGAAAATATAAAGTCTCGCCTGACGGGTATAGTTGGACATAAATTTGACGACGCCATGAATCAATGGGAAAATTGTTGCTTATCATTAATTCAAAATTTAACTTCACCGAAAGAAGATAGTCATTTTGACTATCTTGACTATTAATTTTTCTATTTAATTTCTCATCTATACTTCATCTGAATATTTTCTTGTCATTTTTGTTTCTCGCAGAATCTGAAAGAAGTCTTCACTCTACCATTTCTGATCTAATTTCTAAATTGGACAAAGTTCGCAAAGAAAACAAGATTCTCACTTCTGATCTTGTAAAATCTCGCGACCAAGTAGAGAGAATATATGATTATCTTGAATACTTCAAGAATATAGAAATTAGAAATCGTGACAGAGGTTTCCTTCGCAAGGTTCACCTTAGCGCTGAAGTCCTTGTGAATACTATTCTAATTTCTCAGTCTCTTTCCCCTGTATCCATTCTTCCTTTAGAAGTAGATGATGATGAAGTTCCTCTTCCTATGGATAAGGATCTAGAATATGCAAGTGGAGGAGAAGATATTCCTCAAGAAGACCCAATAGAAGAAGAAGAAGAAGAATCTCGAACTGATCGTAATGAGAAAAATGTTGGTGGAGATGATAACACTAGCAAAGAGAACGAATCTGGCGAGACCAATGCTGAAGCTTGAATTTTATTTTGTTTTCTTTTTTCTTCTGTTTTCTTGCGAGCAATGTACCTTTATGCAACTTTGGATTTTAACCTTTATTTTGACTACTCTTAAGGAAGATAATGATATTCTGTTTATTAACTCCCTTACTTGCCCCTCATTATCTTTCCTGAAACAATTAGTTACTTCTCATGTCTTCTTTTTGCGAGATGATGAATAAGTTTGCGATTTGATGAATATTATTGCGATAACTTCTTCTAATAATCCTGTTGTGTGATTCTGAATAACATTTCTGAAAAAATTCGGAAGGAATCTTGTTTCTCATAGATTTTCCTGTAATGAACAAATCTTTCCTACATTCTTAAAAGAAAATAGTTAATGATTGAAATTATTTTGTTGGTCTTATTTTGCCTTCCTAGTTAAAGGTCTTATTTTGCCAAATTTTTCTTTCTGCGACAAAATCGCAGGATGTCCTTACATTTGCATGTATTCACCCATTGATATTGTCTTATCTGTATTTTGTCAATTTCTCTGCGACAATATGACAAGTCTAAGTTCCCTTGCGAGAACAAAGTTTTATGACATTGCCGTCTTGCGATGAAATCGCTGGACGTCTTTACACTTTCATGTAAAAACCCATTGATCTCATCTTATCTTTTTTTATCTTATGGCTTGTTGCCTCTGTATAATTTTTGTCACGCGACAATATGACAGGCCTAAATGTTCTTGCAATCATAAAGCCCCATGACATTGCCGTCTTAAGACACTTATCATCTCCCTAACTCCCATATGGATTTACCAACAACCAGTTTTTTTCGCAGCCTCTTGTCCTTTATGCCTATATGGCTTATAGTTACAAGACTGCACCATAAGTGAGGTTTTATTCAGGCCGAGTGCATCATAGCCAGGACTTACCAAGAATGGTCAGGGTAGGTTTGTCTGTCCCGGGCATCCTTGGCTCAACCGTGTACCTCAGTGCCTTAGTCATACTCTGCACTCCTTAGTAGAGGTCCTCAGTCGTCCAACCAGGGTATAACCTTATATAGTTGGAAATCCAAGGTACCTCTCCTAGATAGGTTTTCTTTAACCCCAACATCTGCATGACTCAAGTTCCAGCAGCAGTATAACCTTATCCCTGAGTCATGTAAAGAGATACCCCCTTATATGACATACTTTAGGTCTTACATTTGCCTCTTGCGAAATTGTATCCGCGAACTAGGGTGTACGCCATAAAGGTTCGTCCTGTTCTTTGTTTCTTTTGCGAATATCGCAATATTTTATTCTTTAAGTAACCTTGAATAATCTTGCGAATAAACTCGCAGCTGTAAAATTTGTTTTCCCATTTCTTCGTTGTTTCATTAAAAATTTGTTACTGATAATACCTTTTTAAATATAATCTGTTTCATGGCCTTCCAAGTCTTTGACCAACATCTCTTCCCTCTGGATCTACTAACCTATATGCCCCTGTTCCAACTATCTCCTTAATGATATATGGTCCATCCCATTTTCTCGCCAACTTTCCACCACGCTCTCGCTGGTACTCTGGTGTTTCTCGCAAAACTAAATCGCCTGGTTGAAACTCACGTTTCTTAACTCGTTTGTTATATTCGCGAGCCAACCTTCGCTGGTAATTTTCCATATGTTGTAATGCTTTTTCTCTCTTTTCTTCTACTTCATCAAGTTCTCTTAGAATCATACGAATATTAAGATTCTTCTCCCAAACCTCTCTTTTTGTTGTAGGAATAACGACTTTTGTTGGTAACACAGCTTCAACCCCATATGCCAAACAAAAAGGTGACATTCCAATAGCTTCTCGTCTAGTTGTATTGTAAGCCCATATTGCGTTATGCACTTGCTCGCACCATGACCTGTGGTATCCCTCTAGCTTCTTTTTTAAGATGTCTGCGATTGTCTTATTAGTTGCCTCAGCATGACCATTTTCTTGTGGGTATAAAGGAGTAGATTTTCCACATTTTATCTTAAATGCATTAAGTAGTAATACTATATTCTTCCCTTCAAACTGTTTTCCATTATCAGATACCAACTGTGCTGGAATTCCAAATCTACAACTTATATTTTCAAATATGAATGTAAAGATGTCTTTATCGCGAATATGTTGTACTGCCTTCACTTCTCCCTATTTTGTGAAATAATATGTAGCGACAATTAAATATCTTCTTTGCCCTGAACCAGGTACAAATGGTCCCACAATATATAAACCCCACTTCCCAAAAGGCCATACACTTGTAGAAGATGATAATGGTGCTCCTGGTGCATGTATCCTTTTTCCATATCGCTGACAGTCTTCATAGCGCCTTGAGAGTTGCTTTGCATCTTCATGCATATATGGCCAGTAATAGCCTTGCATTTTTGTTCTATATGCCAAAGATCTTCCCCATTGTGATTACCAGCATCGCCACTGTGCATCATTTTTAACACCTTTTGTCCTTCTTCCCTCGTTAAGCATCTTAGCGATGGTCCATTGAAAGATTGGCGATATAATACTCCATCTCTTAGCTCATAATTGGTTGCCCTACCTTTTAATTTATGTGTTTCTAATATGTTTCTTGGAGTTTCTCCTCTCGCCAAGTACGCATGTAGATCTTCTCGCCAATCTATAATATTGTTTTTCGGCTCTTCCTCTCCAGCTTCTACTATCATCACATCTGTTTCTTCTTCCTCCTTGTTTATCGAAGGTAACAAAAGTGTTTGAATTTTTATGCATCTCGCAGCTGGATTTTTCATCATGCTTGATATAAAAGCAAAAGCATCTGCGAGTCTATTGTCCTTTCTTGATATATTTCTCCATGTTATTTTTGGAATTCTCGCAGACAATTCTTCAACAAGTTATTTGTATTTCTTCAAGGATGGCTCATTTGTTGTGTATTCTCCTTTTATTTGGCGAATAACCAATTGAGAATCACCAATAATTCTTGCATTTTCTAACTTCATTTCTATTGCAAATTTTAGAGCATGAATCACAGCTTCATATTCTGTTTCATTATTAGTAGATGCAAACTCCAATCTAAATGAAAAAACCATTTTTTCTCCTTCTAGCGAGATAAAAACAACTCCAACTCCATTACCTTCCCCATTTGATGATCCATCCACTAATATCTCCCACCTATTGGGTTATGTTAATAGTTCTCTTGGGTCTCCATGTTCTTCTTCTATATCCATCATTTCTTCCACTGCTTCGTCATCTTCAAAGGGAAATTCAGCTAAGAAATCTGCTATAACTTGTGACTTTGGCGAAGATAAAATGTCATATTTAATACCAAAGTTCCCTACTTGTGCATTCCATCTTTCAACTCTGCCTGATCTTTTTGAATTATTCATTACTGATTCAATTGGCACTCTTGTTAATACTTTTACCTTATGTGCTTGAAAGTAAATACGAAGTTTAAAAGTTGCATGAACCAATGCTAGAATTAACTTTTCAATCTTTGAATAATTTCTCTCTGCATAATTAAATGTCTTGCTGATATAATAAATTGGTTTTTCTACCCCTACATCTACTCGCATCAATACTGCACTTAGCGCGTGCGTGGTTGTTGCGAGATAAATCAATAGTTCTTCTCCTGGCTCTGCTTTCTGTAAGATAGTTATGTTCATTAAATGTTCTTTAATTCCTTGAAAAGCCTTTTCATATTCATCCGTCCACTTGAATTTTGTTCCCTTCTTGAGTATATCGAAAAAATATTTGCACTTGTCTGAGGATCGCGAGATGAATCTTCCTAGCGAGGCTAAGAGTCCATTTAATTTTTGCACATATTTTACTGTTTCAGGTGTTGGCATGTCACGAATTGCTTGTACATTTTCTAGATCAATTTGTATTCCTTCTTTTGACACGATATACCCCAAAAAATTCCCTGAAGTTACTCCAAAAGTACACTTGTCAGGGTTCACTTTGATGTTAAAATGTCGCATTTGATCGAAAATCTCCTTCAAATCCTGTACATCGTCTTTAGATTCTTTACTTTTGATCAACATATCATCCACATATACCTCTAATGTTTTGTGTATCCACTTCACAAACACCTTTTCCACCATTCTTTGATATGTTGCACCAGCATTTCGCAAGCCAAAGGGCATCTTTGTATAACAATATAACCCTCTTGGAGCAAAAAATGCGGTGTGTTCTTAATCTTCTTTAGCGAGGGGAATTTGATTATATCCTTTATATCCATCTAAAGAAGATATTCTAGCATTTCCCGCTGCTGACTCAACCATTTGTGGAATATCTGGTAATGGAAAACTATCTTTAGGACAAACTTTGTTTAAATCAGTAAAGTCTATGCAAATTCTTATTCCCTTGTTCTTCTTTGGGACCACCACCATATTTGCAATCCATTCTGGATATTTTGCTTGCCTTATAATTCTTGCGTCAAGCATTTTCTGTAACTCTTCTTCTATTTGGGAATGATATGTTGTTGCAATCTTCCTTATTCTTTGTTTAAATGGTCTTGCATCTTTATTAATTTCTAGTTTATGACACGCTACTGATGGATCTATGCCTGACATCTCATCCATGTTCCATGCAAAGATGTCTTTAAACTCTTGCAAAATATTTATGGTTCTCTTCTTCATCTGTATCCATTTTAGTTCCAATTTTCAGCAACTTAGGTTCCTCTTCACTCCCAACATTTATTTCCTTGGTTGGTTCTGCTGCGATGTAACTGGCCTCAAGTTCTCCCATTGGTGTTGGTGTCTTCATTTTTCTCGCAGATTTATCTCCTTCTTGCGAGATTTCACTGGGTATTCCTTTTCTTTCTTTTGCTCTTATCAAATAAACTTTAAATTATTTTTCTTTCTTTGTTTCTCTAGCCACTTTTTTGCGAGCTTTTCGCAGCCTTGGACGTTCTCCATAATTTCTTACTTCAATTTGGTAGCACATCTTCGCAAGATCTGTGTCTCCTCTAATTTCTCCAACTCCATTGGGCATAGGAAATTTGATGCATTGATGCAATGTTGATGCTACAGCCTTGATTGCGTGTATCCATGGTCTTCCCAATATCATGTTGTCGGTGATTCCACGTCTACCACAAATAATGTTACTTGTGTTTCAATTTCTCCTAGTGGAATTAATACCACTATTTCGCCTTTTAGTTTTGTTGAAGATTTTCCAAAGCCATGAATATGATATGTTGGACAGGATATTTCTTCATCTTTGTATCCCATTTTCTTAAAAGCATGATAAAATATTATATCCACCGAACTTCCTGCGTCCACCAAAATTCTATTTACATCCCACTCTTCAACAGATTTTGTTGATTTTCCTCTTCCCATTGGTATAGTGGATACCGTGATTACCCAAGGAGATGTGTGATTTAAATTTTCTTCTGGTATTTCTGCTGTTGTAAACGTGATCTCCTGCTTTTCCCAATCTTTTAATGATGATGTTTTCTCCACCATCATAATTTTCCTTCCTTCAAAATCCCATTTATGTATCTTCCCCTTAATGTTTCCATGGAATCTATTAATCATTTCTCTCGTTACCATATCACACTCTAATTTCCTACAATTCTCTTTTGTTCTAATCATTCTTCCTTCAACTATTTCACCAATTTGCTTAATTATCTTCTTGATTTTGAATAACTCTCAACTTCTACTTCGCCTTTTATATGACTTTCGTTAATTCAATCCATGTTTCGGGCACCAAAATGTAGTTACAGGAAATCCTACACTACACCCTTGTTAAGATTTCACAATATTCAATTCATACTTAAAGATTAAAAACGACTCTTTATCATTTAATTCTCGGAAATGTTTACAGAAGTGGAAGAAATCAAGAACACAACTATTCTCTCAAAGTTTCTCTTTCCTCAAGACTTTCTCAATTCTCAAAAATACATCATCCTTCTCTGAATCTATAGGAACCCTTTATATAGGAAATTACGTAGTGGATGACAGCTAAGTTTTCCTTTCATTTTAGATCTTCCCTGCGATCTTATCGCGACAGTTATAATGTCAACTCTTACAAACACTGTAACCATCGCAGGACAAACACGCTCTTCTTGTGCCTCTTCAATCATCAGCTATTACGTCATTCTTTAACCTACTCTGTGACTCTCGCAAAGTGTTGTTGAAGAGCTCGCGATATTCTCGCAGAAGTGTTATTTATTTCGCGGGAATATTGTTGTAGCGATATTCTGGTCCTACAACAGCAGTACCAATATCAACAAACGCCTTTTTAAATACGTTTTCTTTGATGTGCACTGTGATGAGCAGTCCCCAGTCATACATTTCTTTGTCAGTGGTTGAGGGTTCAGGAGGTACATCTGAAATCAGCAGGCATTTCCCAGAAACTATGTGATTTAAAGCCGTAAGCATATCTTCCCTTTGCGCTTTCGATAGATAGAGCAATTCGCAGACATGCTCTATTAATGATTGAACTTCTTCCTTGATTGGTGCTTCGGAAATAGAGAAAGTCTTGAAAATAAGGGGATCTCTGTGCACTCCTTTAGCTCCAAGATTAAGTTCTCCTAACTCGACCTTTTCTTTTAAATATGAGCTTCAAAGTCTTGCAATCGCTTGTGGTATGGCTAACAAACCTATGGAAGCGACAATACCGAGGATTTTCCATGGCTTCTTCAGTAGGTTCCTTCCTGACATATGAAAATTTGATTGTACCATCTTGAATCCAGGCTTCCAGCAATTCAATGACTTCTTCAATGGAGAAGGGAAAGTCAGGTGCTTCTGGATCCTCTGCATGCTGAGGAGAAGTTTACACATTATCCTTCTTTCGTGCCTTTGAAGGGGTGGAAGAAGTATGCTTGCGATGTGACTCAGCTTTTCGTTTGCTCCCTTTCGTGACAACATTTATGGAAGGCTACAGATTGTACTACTTATTGACCATACGTCTGCTTCCTCGAGTGTATCGTGCTTCTTCAGTCTTTGTGGATTTTGCTTTTTCCAACAGAGCAGGTGCAGTGGTTGCCGACCTCTTCGCTGCTTCATGGAGCTCTGAGAAAGTCTAGAATCGTAGATTCTCCAGTAGATCTTTATAGACCGAGAGCATTTCGTTGATGCATAAGTCCACCAGCTATTGTTCTGTGATGTTCGGATCATGACAGTCTAATGATTGGACTCTGAATCTTTTCACAAAGTCATTGGGATTTTTACCGGCCCTCTGAAACATCCTTCCAAGGTCAGAGAGATTGACTTGTTCTGACACAAAAAAATACTTCCTATAGAAGGCGTTAATCATTTCTCCCCAGTTGTTGATGGTTCCAGGTGAAATATTGTTGTACCAGGTATACGCCCTGCCTTTCAAAGATTTTGAAAATTCCTTGAGGCGAACAATGTGGTTATGTTCATGATCTCCCAAGGCTTCAAGGAAACGAGAGACGTGTTCCCGAGCATTACCGGTTCCATTATATAGAGTGAAAGTTGGAAAGACATAACCTTTTGGAAGGGAAATCTTATGTGTAGCAGCAGGATAAGGGGGTTGGTGACGATGGACATGTGATGTCTTATCTTTCCGTGATTCTCCAGAATACATTCCAAGTCCTCCCAGGTGATGAAGTTTGATGATTCCTTCGTTGACGAATCGCCCGCAGCCTTGTTGGTTTCGTTATCATCCACTGTGTGAATTGGAATTACCTCATGATCAATAGCGTCTGAGGATTTTTCCTTCTCTTTCCCCTTTTCTTAAGTTTTCTTTAACAATTTGTCAGTAAGAGTCATCAGATGGTCAAATAATTTCTGCTGCGCTGCAGCCATATCCGTCTGATTCTTTGCAAGAGTTTCTTGTGCTTTGATGAGATCAACAATGGTATGTGGTGGGTTTCCTCTGACTTCTTCGGGATGTCGGCCGGATAAAGGATGACCTTCCGCGTTGGTGTGAGGAGGAGTAATGTCACCAATGTCAGTGTTAGTGGCCGAAACAGTTTCTGGGATGTTTTCATTGTTGTTAGTGCTAGCATTGTTTGCATCCGGATTTGTAATTAACCCGGACCTAAGACCAACCATTTTAATGAATTTGAAATTGCAATCGAGAGATTAATCACCCACTGTGGTCGCCAATCTGTAGATGGGGCAAAACAATTTGCTGGGTTTTACGGAATTGAGGAGATGACCGTGCGGAGGAGACTCCTTGAACCGAGAAAAATGTTCAACCTCACACATATGCACCGCTGCAAAGGGGGTGCTTTGAATTCGAGAGATCAATCTGTAGTACTCCGGCCTAAACCAAGACAATGGCCGTTCCATAGTAAGTTCAGTCACAAGAGAGGATCGGTTGATCTGTAGGAGGGAAGCTAAGAAATGTGTGGAATCAATGGTAATCAAAGATTGTGGGTGTGTTGTGAATTCTGAATACAATAAGTTCTGAATGATTTAAATTGCTCAATTGTGAGCAATTGCTCAATTGATGAGTTGTTGATCTCGTATTGTCAGTGAGACGTGAGATTCTTGTCGTTGTTGACGTTGTTGTTCTTATTGTTTCAATAATGATTCAGAGACTTATTTATATTGCTGGAATTATAGACACCATGATCCCATGAAGTGTGACAGTTGGTGAAATCAAAGAGTGGAGAGATGGAAATAGTGTTTGAAACCAGTTGCTCATCGTGCGGAGACTTGGTTGATTTTCCACCCACTACTTTGTTAACTCCTTCAACCGATTGCACGACTTGCTCACATTCCACCGTGTGTTTGAACACACGTGCCGTAGACCGCCAGACCAAAACCCTAGTTGATATCCCCCCAAGTGACACGATTGACGTCTCGTGGTTAGTTTGGTCAGTTGCTGACTTCGTGATATTATGGGACGATGAGTCCATGTATTTACTGAGTTGAACATAATTTTGTAAAAATGTCCTGAAACTCATGGATTGAAGGTGGTCATGATCCCCACGTTGATAGTTGAGGCGAGCAAGTATTGCTTATCTGAGCAAGTGTTGCTAATCTGATGAATTATTGGCAGCATGACCAAAATAAAATATTAATTAAAATACTGGTAGTTGAACCGAGTATAAATAATAAGAATATTGATCATGAGATCGTCATAAATTTATTAGTGTTGGAATCTGGAATTATAATCCTTGGACTCAGAAACCCTAATTTGATCAATTGATGACCACTTCATGGTTTGTTAGAAATTGAACCATGGGACAAAGGAAGGATTGGTTTCATGAGACTGTGGGTCAATCATGTAACAACCATATGCTCACGTGAGCAAACACTAAGACCTCTTGAAGAGTTGGTGACTTGTTGACGAAAGAATGATTAAATGTTGGTTTAATCATTTATTCGAATTACTGCTGGGTTCAGTATTAGGTGATAAAACCTAATTAATTATGAAGAAGTGGAGGATTGACCAAGGGGTCATGAAACCGGCCCTGGATGGTCACGGGATCAAGTGTTGATCGTTCCATGAAGTTCCAAGTCGTTTGGAAGAGTTTTGGACCTAATACGTGCAATTGCGCAAATTAGGTCAACTTGTGAACATATGTAAGACCGGCTCATTGAGAGCCAAAGAGCCAACCTTGGTCGATCAAGGTAACATGATCATGTCCCTAAAGTGTTCGTATCTCAGTTCTGAGAATTTTGATATTTTCGGATGTGCGTTTAAGCAATCATTTTTGAAAATATGAAGAACCCGGGTTTTTTTTGATAAAACCGTCAAAACTTCATGAGATGAAGGAAAAATAATGAAAAAGTGAAAGAATGATGAAGTGTGGGACCTTCCATGGCCAAGGAATGTCCTGCCGTCCAGGGGACAATCCCACACATTTTTCCAAAATTTTCATAATATTTTCATGATTTTAGGGAAATATGATAAAATCAAGGAGTTTTGCTAAAATTAAAGAGTTTTGTTCAAATCAAGGAGTTTCCATGAGATGAGGGAAACATAAAATAAGAGACGTGTGGGCATGTGGGACCGGCTTGGAGCATGGTTGGCCGTCCAGGGCCCGGTCCCATGCGTTTTCCCCTAATTTTATGTATTATTTCACAATTTAAAGGAAATTTCATAATTTGAAGGAAATATCATGAAATCAAGGAATTTCATGGGGTTATGAAAACATGAAAAATATAATAATAAAAAAGGACATGTGGGGCCATCTAGGGCTTGGCCGTCCGGCTATGGCCCATGCACACGGGTTTTCCTAATTTTATATTATTTTTCATGGGACCAAGGAAATATCATGAGATTAAAGAGTTTTCATGAAATTAGGGAAATAATAATAAAATAATGAGGAATCATGAAGTGTGGGGCCGGATGGGACTAAGGCATGGCTGATTGGCCAATGGTCATGCCCCACAATATTCTTCCCTAATTTTATATTATTTCTTTGGTGTGGAAGAAACACCATGAAACTGAGGAGTTTCCTCAAAACGAAAGATATTTGTTCAAATGAAAGAATTTTCATTAACTCAAGGAAAATAACAAAAAATATGATAAAAATATGAAACTGGCATGGGATTGACCACGAAACGGTCAGCCGGTCAGTGGGCCCATGCTCCCAGCGCCTTGGTCAATTTTTATTTATTTATTATTTTCTTTCCTATTTTGCATATGTTCATCGTCTCGTCGTATTTTGAAATGCGTGCGGTGATTGTTAGTGCCTCGTCGTTGAGTACACTTTCACCATTTAAATCGGGGCTTACTCAGAGATAGCTCAGACGCCCGTGCGTTGAATATTTATTACTAACCCATGGATTTCTGCTGGGAAGAACCATGGTTTGCAGTAATGAAATATCTTCGCAAATATTTGAATATTTTCGGAAATTCTGTGGATGAATCCAAGAATTTGGGAATAATTAACTTATGGCTCTATACTAGCACAGCAAGCTGTCTAGGAGCATTAATTATTCCGATATGATCTTTCTAGAGCTTCATATCCTTTATATAGTCAGGGTAAACTCGTTGTTTGTATCCTGAAGATGTTATCGCTCTATACTAGAAGAGCAAGCTGTCTAGGAGCCGTCCATCTTGTGATACTATATATAAATAATTATTGAAGTGTTTAGTATTCATGAGATATACTGTTGTCTAGCCGTGAGACCACATATCTACATGTACTTTGAGAGAAAGTATTCTCAGTCAGAGGATTCGATGAGAGACCCGTGTCTCAGTACTCACGTCTGATTGCTGGATCAGAGGTTCGTATAATTATTGGTTTACGATTTTATCCTTTTTCGAAAATCCACCATCTACAAGAGGTAATAAAGATTGATTAGCAAAAATAGATGTTATATTCATTTGATATGAAAGATTCCTACATTAACTAACAACCTAGCATTGATATCACTGATTTTGTATTCGCATCAGATTCTACCAATCCGAACAAAGAAAAGTATCAAATTGAATTTGCTTTGTTCTCAAACTTTATTTTAAGAGCTTAAGATCTTATTGATGTTGATCGTATGGATAAAAATGATCATGTTTTCGCTCAAAACAAGTGTGAACTCAGTTTGATGCTTTTCTCTTTCTTAACACTTGGGTATCACAAGTTTACTTTGTCACATATACTGACTATTGTAGAAACGGGTACAAATTTAGTTGGATGCTTTTAGCTCAAAACAGGTACAAATTCAGTTTGATGCTTTTCTTTTTATTGGCACTTGGGTATCACACGTTTACTTTGTCTTGACTGTGTGACCCATGCTTAGGTTGTGGAGCAATCAAATAAAGATGGAGCTCAAACTGCATATTAAGTGAGTTAGCACCCACAAAAAAAAACATACATTGTTGTTTTGGACAAAGCTCGATATGTGAGCGGATATATCACCATGAGTAATGTAGCACCCCCTAAGCTAGTAGCTGACTAATCCAAGAGATTAGCTATAAAATGAGGCACTAACAATTTAAAACATCTAATTAAAACACTAAGAAAGAAGTTCTAAACAAAGATTAAGCCGAATCTAAACCCTCTCTGAAATAAATACAAGAACTCCTCTCAAGTGATACATATTTAATAATGAGTTGGTTTACAAATAGAATATAAACATAGCGGAAGCTAACCAACTCCTCGAAGCTTTTATCGCCACGTGCACATCTTGATCTGTCTCTGAAACTGAAAGTGGGAATGGGTGAGCACATCATCCCTAGAAGGGGTGCCCAGCAGAAATAACAACTAACTTTCAAGTAATCACTAGAATGATTTAAAGATAATGCATTTTTTGTTGAAAACCGATAAACCATGGAAAAATGATAAAACATGTTAAGATAATAATAATACTGAAAATATAAAATTCTACCGACCAATAAACCGACACACATTCACAACATAAATAGTAGTTGAGCGACGTCTTCCTTCGGAGTAGAAAGGCATGACTGTTGCGGATTCTTCAATGATCATTAAAGCACCCATGAGGTTTTCGTCCTCAAGTCATAAACGATGAGTACCTTACTAGTACCTTATTCTACGCGCACTCTACATAGCAAGTGTCTAAAGAAATCTAATGAAACATAATATAATAGCTTTTGAAAGTAATTTAAAAGAACAATAAACATTCATGTATGAGACATGCGTTGCCCGTACATAAATAGGGAAAGTAATATTCGGTAACACGAGTACATACCTAATACTTTATTAGTTGGCAGCAGTTTTCACTCCTTTCTCTCATAAAAATAGATATAACTTTTGGGCAACCACATCACACACCAATCAAAAGGAAAAGGTTTCCTTACATGCTAACAACAAGTAAAGATTTTAACCACTTTCTAGTCAATGGAAAGAATCACATTTTGAAGATAAGTAAATACTCCCAAAACACAGATATTAGTTGTTTCTAAAGATCCAAGCCCATCCCAAAATGTAAAGAAACTAGTTTGTATTACACACAGATAATACATGCATACACTATCATATAGTAACAAAGATATGCATGGATTTCACAAAAGATAGATTTGTAAAACAATAATGAATACAAGAGAGTTCGTTATCGATTCCCACCTCTTTTGATGACAAGCCTCACATACCTTGAGATCCATAATCCACTGGTTCATTCTTTAGATCGATCGTTGTTAATATCGATTAACTGTTAATCACACAAGCACTTTAAAAGATTAGCCAAAAGGCTCACACAAGGGTCATAACATAATCTCGTACAATTGTCTAGTTATAAATTAAGTCAAATAACTAACGGTTCTAATTCTAATAATGGTTCTATAATCTGGTAATAAGTAATTTTGGGATAAAATAATATATACTCATCCAAATAGGACTAAATTTGGAATTATCGGGAAACCCTCAAAAAATTCTACAACTTTGCAGAAGGAACCGAAAGCTAAATCGGACCATAAAGGGTCCAAAACATCAAAATACTAGATCTGGCCTTAAATCAAGCCCAACAAACTAACCCCTTAATCTAAGGCCCGGTCTATCTGGGTCAACTGACGGTCACTAACGGTCAGAGGTCAACTAACAGTCAATGTCTAAGTCGAGGTCATTGTCAAATGGTCAAATGAGTCAAATCGGTCAAGGTCCACTGAGTCAAGTATGGCCAGGTCTGGTTGATGAGTCAACTCAGCCAGATAGCTGAGTCAGGGAAAACTAAACCAGTCAGACATCTGACTGATCTGAAAGGTTCAAGTCTAAAGCCTTTGCACATGCCAAACATATACATATAACAATAACATAAAACACATCAAAACTCTAATACAAACTTCATTCATTTCTAAACAACAACAACATTTATATCAAATCAAACTTCTTAGTTCTAGCTCACACTAACTCTAACTGCAACCTTGCTTACTTATTCATTTCATTCTTAACAGAAACTCCATCGACATTACAAATTGTCCACAGCTGTCAGTACACCACCTTTTCTACAGCAGCAACACCCAACCTGCAACTCCATTATATCTATAAGTTTAGCTCAACAAATACTCAAACATTCCTCTCATCAACATTAGTTCAATGCAATTCAATTCGACCCATATATTCACATGTAGTTCAGTTCCAACACCATCAACTTCAACACTAATAAAATATCCATCTCATGGCTTTCCCTGCATCCTATAGCATTGCCAAGTTGAGCCATATCACCCACACAACTTCATCATTTAAGACATAACTCATGAACTCCAATAACAACACAATAACCAACTCCAACTCTTTACACCTCCCACCGCACAAACACACTTCAATTTCTTAAATCACTACTCTTGTGACTCTGCCATATCAATATCTCCACCACCATTCTCAACACTCTGTACTTAACCAAACCTGCACCTCCTACAACTTCAGAACCACCACTATAGAACTCAACTCCACTGAACAAAACTTATATCATTACTTGTAACTTGAATTGCAACTGCAATCTAACACAACGACCTTCCTATCACCAATCTATGAACTGTAACTCTACGACCATAATTACTACATCATCACCCCTCAAATCAAACCATCACTAACTGGTGTAACCTAACTTCAGTTCACCTCTACATAATAATTACCATTTCCGGGCAATACTTCTCCCAATAACTCACTTACAACTTAAACTTCTCAAGCCAGCGATCTTATAATTTAAAGCCATCAACTAACAACTTCACCTGCCACCTGAACTTCACCAATAATTGTTTCTTCTTGATTACCTCGTTCTTCTTCCAAATTCAGAACCCCATATCACAGAAACAATCATTCTTCATCTTCTTCTTGTGAACTTCTAACACATCCAAACCATGTTCAGGGACCCTAAGTTCCAATTACTAAAAGAAACCATAATCAACTAATTTGGGGAAGAACAGGGGAAAACCCTAATTCCCTGAAATCAAAATTAAACCTAATACTTCCATCAAAACTTCAATTAAAGGCATACCCATATCTAAAAGATCAAACTATAAATTAATTTCACACAAGACAGAATTAAATAAAGAAACTCTGAATTGAATTCTCTAATTTACCTTTCTCCTCGATTCTGAAACATCAACCCTAATCAACACCACCTCTATCAATCATCCAGATTCTCAACTTATTCATCATTTCCTCTTGATTTCTCCATCTCAAACTAAAAACCTAACTTCAATTAACAACAAAAACCATATCATCATCTTCCCGTGCTCAAACAAACACACCACCATCACCTTCGTCTCTAACCAACTAAGTTAACAAGTTTTCCTAATAACTACTCACGAGATTTAACTCAATCCTTTGAATTGAATTTGACAGAGAAGAAAACGAAGAAGAACATAAGAAGCAGAAGGAGATAAGAACGAAGAGAGAAGGAAGAAAAGAGAAAATGAATTTTTCTTCGACACTTTTGTGGTGATAAGGCCAACAAAAAAATGATTAAGGAACCCAGGTAAAAGATAAGGGCAGCCAGGTGGTCTAAGGCAAAATAGTAATTTTCTCCCTCATACTTATCCAATGATATCTTCTTTGCCCGGTATCCGAATGACACGTTCGAGTAGTCCATTTCGCATAACTTTTCGATACCTATTCGATGATACTAATTTCGTTTATAAATCGTTGTTAGATTAGTTTCTATTAATTAACGTTCGTCTCAAATTAATCGAGTCATTAGCGGCTAAAATGTCTCTTGACTGGTCTAATAGCGTTGACGAGCTTGAGGATCGTTACATTCTCCCCACCTTATATCATTTTTGTCCTTGAAAATCGAACCATCCTTCTGGTCCTAAACACTCCCCACCTTATAGAGAAATACTATCTCTCGACTAAATGCAAGTACTGCTCATACTTACAAGCGCGCGAAAAATCAACTCATTTTAAATGAGTTCAGAGCAACAAGAAATGAAACACCAACCTATATGGCTTTCTACAACTAGAATTTATAATTTGTATCTCTAAGTTCAAAAGACTAATTTTCTATTTCATAATAAGATTGTCTCTAAGCTCACTATGGTGAATTTTGATTCTAACAGATAAGTATGTCTAAGTTTCTCGCGCTAAAATACAGTCTAGTTTTTAATAATTTATTAATTTGATGAAATTTATCCATATAACTATCCAAATTTGATTTCACGAAAATCTATAATATCTGATATTTTAACTTACTATTATATTATATATAAATTTTCCAAATATTATTGTCTACTATAAATTTGTTATTAAAAAAATTATTGAAATACTATTATCAGCAGTGTTACTATTTTCTATATCTTTATTATTATCATTATTAGTTTATTTATAGTCTCGTTGGTACACTAAGTCTTAATTTTCTAAGTATGACTATAATTGATTTTACCTACTCATATCGAGTCTGTATACTACATATATGTTATTAAATATTAGTGTTCGATGACTTAATATTATTTCAATTTGAGTCTGCATAAAATTATAATTTATTATAATAGTCTTTAAATCTTTCTATGAGTTTAACATATCCTATTAACATACGAATTTATTTTATTTCAAGTCTATTTTCGTACTAAATATTCAAATACTATTATGGTTTGTTCATATATATTTGTTTAATTTCTAACGATTTACTAAATCAGTTATTGAGCTAAAAATAATTTAGGTATAAGATTACTAAGATATTTGGTCTTTACGATATTATGTAAAATATACGCAGGTTTTTAAATCTTAGAGTAATAAGTCTTAATCTAATAAGTCGTATATTATCTATCTAGTTTCTGTTATAAATGTGTAATTATGTTAAGAATATCTAGGGTAAATCTCATTTATTACTGGGATGCCCTTGTGTCTAGCCCTATAAATAGAGGCCCTAATGTTTGTCTATTGTATTAATGAATAGAATATGTCTCTCCTTCTTCTCCTTATTTTCTGTCTCCTTCTCTATTCACAACACGTCATCAATCACGATGCTCTAACCAACTAAGCGAAAATATCCTTTCTTCTTATGTACGATGGGATCAGACGGGCCAAACTTTCCATCACATATTCAAACATAACATGGGGAGATTTAGATTGGGATGGAAATACGGAGAGATTTCTCAACTTTTCTTAACTTCTAATATGAATTTATTTTATATACTTTGTTTTGTGTTTTGTAGACAAAGATAGGACCATCAGTTAATGTTGGTCCACTTTTATATTAGTACTAACATTATTTTAATCTTTTGTAGATTTAAATTGGATCAAGATCCATGTTACCTCAAACGGTTTTCATTGAGCACAAGGAGCCACAGGCCCACAAGACATCAAAACGTCAATATGCCAATACACCATGTATGTTTATTTTTCTCGGGTTATTGTCTTATTTTCCTCGCGTATATATATATATATTTTTTCTAGTTAATGCGGCCATTAACGATGAACGATGCTTTTCCTTTTCAATGCGCGTCATGTTGTATTTCTCTCTGGAGGATTTTATACATATTTCCTAGTTTATGGGACGTGGGTGATCAACTTACAAAATAAGTTCAATCTTTCTTTCTTCTCTATTTTTTTTATTGAGAAGGAAAAATAAAATCCATCAAATGATGGTTTACGGTTTCTTTCTTCCTAATGAAACTGTAATCACCAAACGTCGATGTTGTCGTAACTTGATTACTTTTACAAGATTGAATCACATGCATGGTTGAAAAACCTACGACCAATTAAATTTGGTATCTTTATCTGTTGGATTTAGATCATGCGATTTTTATTTTTGGTTTCTATTTATTTACAAGAAACTATCCGTCAGACATCATATGGATTTTCCATATGCACTGATAAAAATGACAACATCCTTTATTTGTCAACACAATTTCGTTAATTGTACAAACCAATTGGTATTGGTTTTTCTCATCAATCCTCTATAACGAGATGTAAAAATTGGCATTCTAAGAACTTTTAGCCAATCTTTGATTATTGATTTCTATTCCTTCAAAGAAATCTTTATCAACCAAAAAGTAGATGATTTCTTTATTTTTCTCAAAAGAATCATTTACACTAATTGGATTTGATTTTATCTATAAGCCAAGGATTTGATACTGTTATTACGGTAAAAGCCAATTGCAAACACCAATTGCTGAATTCCCGAGGGATGTTGTGCAAATTTTCTTCTTCCTACTACTAATCTCCTAAATAAAGACCGTTCTACTTGATGTTGATATACGGTTGGACATAAAAGATCAATGGGTGCGCACCCAGCTTGTTAGCCAATATTATTAGTACTCGTAGTGACTATATTGATCTTGATTTAATTTTATTTTGATAAAGAAAGTGTCCTTAACTTCATTCTAAATCACGTTGGCCGTTGAGGTCACGAAAGTTATTGGAGATTGTTTGCATATTTTCAATACTTTTGGTTTTTGATATATCATTTTTATTTTATTTAGATTTTGTTTTCCAAAAGTAATCCACGGTTGATGGTAAATATGAGTATATGTCTCGAATTAATCGGATAATACTTTACGATTTTTTTTTCTCGTTTTTATAAGATGAAAATATTTCCGCCATAATCAGGGGGAGACTATACACTACGAGCAAAAGTTGGTGTTAATTAACTTGAATGTTATATCAGTTTCTCTCCCATCATGATCAAATTGGAAAAAGGCTGCCATTGACTAGGCGTGAAATATCATATTCGCTTTTGCATAAGCGTTTACCTCTTTAAGAGGAAAATCCAATCACATATAGCAGAAAGTAGCATTTTAGAATAAGCTATATATAGTACTTCAATAGAGTCTATCAAAACAAGATCCACATTCTCATAGTTCATATCTCCTCACTGGAAGATGGGGAGATTATAATGCCCGCGGGCGCTGGTACCAGTATTTCTGTGAATTTTTCAAGATATGCATACATTTGAGAATTATGTGGGATCGTAATTAATTAATATATTGTCGAATATTCATTTAAAGTAGCTACTGAAATAAATGATGGTGGTTTTGAACCCCTATGTAGAGGAATATCGACATATGTGATTGGTTGGCATACAATCCAAATTAAGTTGGATTAGTTTCTCAATTAACGCAATTTTTGGATCCAAAACTTAACACTTAATTTTTTTTTCCAAGCCTATTAATTACAGGCTGGTGTAGTCATAATGCTCTATACGAGAAAGTTTTCGTTGTAAAAATGATTTAAGGGTTTGATTTTCTTTCTCAGACCCTAGGATTGATTCATTAATTATTCTCTTTATACAATGCACTTGACGTGGTAGTCTCTGAAGGACTCATATTGTGTTGACACAAGAAATGTGATCGAAGAACATATTGAATTTGTAATCTTTTGAGGATTCAAAATTTTATTCAAGCAGCCACCTTATTTGCTTACATAAGGTTTAACAATCCTTTATGTGTTTTTAGAAATTTGGTACACAACCACAAATTCGGATTAATTAGTTGATGATTTCAACGTTATAGGTCTCTTGAGGAGTCCTTAAAAACACATAAATCCACGCGTTAGCAACATAAATTCTAATTTTTTTTCTCTTTCTTAAATCTGCAGTTGGAATTATGCTAGCTTAAACTCTTCTTTACGATAGACTAGAGTTTTAATTTTGATGCTTATTTCTTGAAAAACTCGTATAGTTGAGTTAGCATCGATAAATATGTCAAAAGTTGTACTCTTTTCCCTTGGATTCAGGTTTTGTCCCATGTGGTTTTCCTGACAAGGTTTTAACGAGGCAACATCTCTGACGTTTAATTTTTTTTTTTTAATGTTGATATTTGTGCTCTTTTTCCTTCGTCCAAATTTTTTCCCATTGGGTTTTATTGGCAAGGTTTTAGTGAGGCAATTTAATTCAACATGGTGGTCATCCAAGGGGGAGTTGTATTAATTTTGGTTATTTGGTGGATTCCCACCATTAGCTTGGTCATTTTGTTAGACCAAATCAACATTACAAGCACTTTGGGAATTTGGACACCATTTCGATCATAAGGTGTGACCACAAATACAGTTTTGTTCACTTATGTAATGTATCCACATCTTGGCCTTTTTGTTGAAGAAAATACATCAACTACTTCTGCAAATTTTCTTCGAGAAGCTAGCAATCCAAGACACAAGTCATGAATGTATTTAAAGTAGCATGAAGACTCAAGAATACTACTATTAGAAGACTAACACAACATAAGACTTCATCAACTAGCAATTTTCATCGCAAAAGCACAACAATCATCTGCATTCAAGAAATAGTTCATCGAAATTCGGAAGTCTTGACTCAAAGATTTGCAAGCCAAGATTTAACTGAAGTACTTATCGGGGGGAGCATCATAGTGAGGTATTTTTCTTTTGGGCTATCACGTTGTACTCTTTTTCCTTCATCAAGGTTTTTCCCACTGGGTTTCCTTGTCAAGGTTTTAATGAGGCAATATTTGCGTGTCCAAATTTTTTCTAAGTTTTCTCAATTGTACTCTTTTCCCTTCGATCAGGTTTTGTCCTTGTGGAATTTCCTGACAAGGTTTTAACGAGGCAATTAGTTTAGACACAATGTCATCAGGGGGAGTATTATAAATGTGTAATTATGTTAAGAATATCTAGGGTAAATCTCATTTATTACTGGGATGCCCTTGTGTCTAGCCCTATAAATAGAGGCCCTAATGTTTATCTATTGTACTAATGAATATAATATGTCTCTCCTTCTTCTCCTTATTTTCTGTCTCCTCTATTCACAACAGTTTCAATGCACAAGAATGTATTTTTAATTTTTATTTAATTACAAAATCTAATTGTAGATATTAACTAATAATTTTGCGTAACTACATGATCCTAATTATTACTTTAATCATTAATCCCTCCGTTCTTTTTTAATAGGCTGGTTTCCTAAAATTGATGTTTTAAAAAAAATAGGCTGGTTTCCTAATTGAGAGGGCACTGGGTTTCACTTTTATGGTTTTAACCTTCATAAAAACAAAATTTTACGGTTTTGTTTATTTTAGAGAAAAAATTGATGGAAAAACCGATGAAACCAATCAAATCATAGTCTCATCTCCATGTTGATGTAGTTGCTGTCGAGGAGAATTTGTCTGGGGCTGCTGCTGGTGTTTAAATTAGAGGTATTTTTTCAATCTCAATAAAAATCAATTATTTTTACTAGGTTTAGCACCAGGAATTGAGCCGAAATTACAAACATCTCTGGCTAGAAACACCAATCTCAGGGTACCAGAAACACCCATTTCAGGGTGGAATTCTGTTACTTTGAATGCGTAAAAGGCCTGTTGCCTGGTTATTATCACATGGGTTTTGTTTTAATGTTTTGATTTGATTTCCAATAATGTGTTTCGGCTCAATTTCTGAATCTAGCTAAGTTTTTTCTTGATCAATATCATTGTTCAGGTGGTTTCTTATACTATGTCGATCTAATATTTGTAGAGGTTAAGAATGGGTTGTTGTTAAATCTGTAACTGGAATGAGAATTTTATGCCCACAAGTTGTTTGAAGAAAGTCCCGCATGAGAATTTCATGTTAGATTGTTCCATTTTAGCTAAGACAATATTGGTGAACACGACCCAAATGAGTTTCCACGTTTACTAATGGTTTTGAATGGCAAATCAACATCTGCTGGAGGGTACCCTTATGGAGCTAGTGGGTATCTTGGAGGATATCCTATGGGTGGATATGGAGTAGAGGGACCCCAATTGTGTCTCCCAGGAGTCCACTATGGTATAGCTCTGCGATGGTTGGCTCTCGAAGGAGTCCATTGCCTTTTGGAGGTCCTGCAATGTATCCTGGTTACTTTAATGGGGGTTTCGTGGGAACGCCAGGTGCTGGTTATCGTGGTATTATGGGTCATGCTACATCAAATGGGAAATGGAAAATGGGTGGTGATGCTCAGATGCCAGGTGCTGCTACATCTCCAGGAGTTGATGGTGGAAAGATAGATGATGATTCTTCTGATCTCGCAGGAAGCTATGGTGCTGGTGCAAGCAAACAGAATCAAAGAGGCATTGAGGGGCGATTTAGGCCGTACATTGTTGCCAACTCAAGTTGACTTCATGGAATGTCTTAATACTACAGAACCATATAAGGTCAGTAATTCTTTACAGTGCCAGCTTGTGTTTGAGTTCTATCTTTATAATGTTATACTGTATACTGCATTTATGTACCTTAGGGTGACGAAGATAATGGATAATTTCCTCTAGGTCAGCTTTGGCTATAAAATGAATAAGAATGTATGCTGGGCAGTATTATTCCATCTCTTAGAATAAATAAGAATGTATGCCTACAAACAAAACCCATGTGAAATTTCAAGTTATATCTTGTCTAGCGGAAGTCATTGTAGAGGTTTCAGGGAAGGTGGTACTTAATTGTCTTGTAGTTAGTTTGCGTGTAGTAGGAGAAGAAGACTGACTAGTGAAGTGAGTAGGTATAATAGCAGTCATTAATGGTGTATTAATGATGGATAAGTGCTGGTAGTTTCATGCATGCAGAACATGCATATTCAGGCATCTCCCGGACGTGTTCCGTTTCTGAATTGTCCACGTTAAATTTGGTTTTGGTTGCTTTCTAATGTGGCAGCAACTGGAGTTGTTTCTCCCTCATCTTCCACTTCTCTCTGCTCTGTAATACATGGAGGGCCAATTGTAGTAGTAATTAAAGAAGTGGCAGAGCTATTTGACTTTGGTAATAGGACAAAAGCTGTAATAAGTATATCGATTCATAAAAAGACAGTGGCAGGGAGTGGAAAGTGTTATTAATGGCATAATAAATAGGAGGAAATGCTGGTAGTTTCATGCATGCAGGGCATGCATATTCAGGCATCTCCCAAACGTGTTCTGTTTCTAAATTGTCCACATTAAGTTTGGTTTTACGTTCTTTCTAAGGTGGCAGCAACTGAGCATCTTTATCCTGCATATTCCGCTTCTCCGAGTTCTCTTTCTTCTCTGTAAAACAGGGGATGCCAATTGTAGTAGTAATTGAAAAAATAAGGCAGCAAGGTTATTGATCGTTGATTAAGTACAAGTTTTTTCTAGTTGTTTAACTGCATACGTATTCTGTCTTGGTTTCATTCAGTAACCTCATACCTATATAAATTCTTTGTAGGCAAAAGCTGGCTTTGGATCTTCAGCATCTGACACCGGTAAAGGCAAGAGCAAGATGTCAGGCAAGCAAATTACACATTCATGCTATGGAGGACTATGTTTTTGCGCAATTCGAGCAAGTGCAGGACAAAGAATTAGGTTTATTTGCTACTCCATTTGGGTTATGATGTTCCAGACTACCTGTAGTCCCATCTATTTGACAATATTTTGAATGAGGTAAAGTGGTCTCCTCTAAGTATGCATAGTATTTCTGGACTGAAACTATTGAACTCAAGAGGTGGAAAAATTTCATCCTTTCCTCTTTCCATCAACAGCATGATTTCTGGACTGAAACTGAGACGACGATCAGAAGAGCATATGATGTAACAGATAAAAAGATTTTGGATAAAGCAGTTGATTTGGGAAGAGGAGGTTCCACTGCAGTTACTGCCATACTCTTGAAAGAAAACTGGAAGAGCTGCATTTGCATATATTTGCAGTGTTTTTTTTCTTTTTTCTTCTGATCTTGTGAATGATTTGCAACTATTTCCATCATTTACCATTATTATTAATACAATCTCTGGACTTCAATGGAGTAAGAACAATTGAGAGTGCAGAAGGTAAAAAAATGGTTGGTGAACTGTTAACGCTTAGCTCATTTTTCTTTTCCTGTACAGACGAATTGTAAAATCAGTTGAGGCCTGATTGAAGTTCTGGATCTGACATGTTTACTTGGAAAGATTTTCCACAGATTCCATAGCATACATCATCTTCTTCGCCTGTACGTATGTGCAAACACAATTATTCAAATATTTTTAATACGGGAGCTGATGTGTAACATATAGCACCATTCAAGTGATGGGTTCTGTGTATAGTTGACTGAAAATTACCTAACAACCCAAAAAACAAAATCTGAATGAATCAAGCAAGCTCCTGGCACAAATTTCACATGTATTTGTAACTCTTTTACCAGGTCTTAATTGAGGGTGTTCGTTGAAAAAAACGATTTCAGCACTGTTGATTACATAATGTTGAACACCAGAATTGTCTATGTGTTTCTGAATTTCATCAACCCTTATAACGTTGTGATAGTTAGACCTCCTTATCTGCAATTGGTGGAACAAAAATGTTAATAAGAGTTCAATCTTCGTAGTGGGTTTTCAAAAAAAAAAAAAAATCAAGAAAAAAAGATAAGAAACGAAAAAACTGAGAGAACTTACTTGAACAATGCGATGTTCTCTCTATGATGAATCAGACAGTAAGAACAAATGGATTTACCCATACAATTCAAGCAGAAATATTTGCATTCACTTTTAGACATTTCTTCCCCATGGTCTCTACAAGGAATGAAATAGCTTGCTTCCAGTAACGGCCTTAACCATTGAGCACCAAAGCCATTGTTTTCTTCCATTGGGATAAGCGAAACGACCTAATCAGAACACACAAAGAGACAAACAGAAAACAATACTAAAATTCCATTGAAACACAAAGAGCACCAAAGCCATTGTTTTCCCTATAAAAGCCACAATTTTTATTAAGGTTGCACCAACTTGATGAGAAGCTCAAAACTTGTAATTCAACATAGAAAAGCTCAAAATAGGATCAATTGCACCAACTTGTGTCTGTGAATTTTCAGTTTGTCTACGGCATGGCAAGAAAAGTTAAGTGAGCTCTGTCAGGGTGTTATACAGTAAAATTAAGAGAAAGTAACAGCCAGTACATCACTTAGCCTACCAATGAGGACGCTTGCTCAACTGTCAAACAAACCTCCTTCACTAACTTCTTCACCAAATACTCATTCATCGCCCACTACATGAGACTACAAGGTTGTAAGGTTGCAGGGCAATAGGCAAAAACAAGCAAAAACATATTTTTACTATGCAGTTCAGTCAAATTCACTGCAATAGTGTGAGTAACAGTAGTTCATGGTAACAAATGTTTGTAAGCAAACAAGTTAGCTAGTACCAACAAACACATAGTCCCCGAAAGAGAAGAAAGTATCAGCAGCAGAGAAGAAACGCAAGGCTGAGAAGAATTCACCAAACAAGCAAACGTCTTCTTCAAGTGGTAATTATGAAGGGTTAAATGGCAAAATGCCCCAAAATCGACCCCCCAGGTTTGAAAATGCCCCGGACGTTAGGCGAAAGATCAAAATGCCCCAAAATGAAATCAAAATGCCCCATTCCGTTATGTATTCCGTTTCATAGAGTTAAGTGGTCAAATGCGTAAGCATGTGGCCCGCACGTGGAAAAAAATGGCATTTATACCCTTCTGTCACGTGTTTAAAATTCAGGGTTCAGTGTTTAAAATTCAGGGTTCAAGGCCTAGGGTTCAAGGTTCAGGGTTTAGGGTTTAGCGGTGGTGGTTGTGGTGGTGGTGGTGGTGTTTAATATTCAGGGTTCAAGGCCTAGGGTTCAGGGTTCAAGGCCTAGGGTTCAGGGTTCAAGGCCTAGGGTTCAGGATTCAGGATTCAGGGTTTAGCTATGGTGGTTGTGGTGGTGGTGTTGGTGTTGGGTTCAATGTTTAAACTTCAGGATTGAAGACCTAGGGTTGTGGTGGTGGCGGTGGTGGTGGTGATGGCGGCGTTGGTGGTGGTGGTGGCGGTGGTGTTGGCGGCGATGGTGGTGGTCATGATGACGGTGGCGGTGGTGTTGGTATAATGAAGTTATAAGCATACGTGTCGGGTGTCTAAGGGCAAAAATGAAAATTCACAGAACAGTTGACTAGTCAAAGGTAGTGAAAATGCCCCATTTTGACTATTATAGGGAAAACTAACGGAATGGGGCATTTTGATCTTTCGCCTAACGTCCGGGGAATTTTCAAACCCGGGGGGTCGATTTTGGGACATTTTGCCATTTAACCCAATTATGAAGAATCAGAGTTTATCAATGGAAAGCTTATTTTTGTTGGGTTGATGTTTGTTTTCAAAATCTTTAAAGAATCCGTTCAATGAAATTGTTCTCTTTATTTATTGTTTGGTTAACTAAAATCTGTATTGATTGGTATACCTTTTTTTTTGCATCAATAAAAAGCATGGTCCGGTCTTTGATACCCAATTTAACTCTTGTACTGGTGGTGTTTTAAGGGAGAAGTTCCGCAAGTCTACTGAAACTACTTTAACAAGCTGGGAACAATGCTGTATTGAAGCAGCAGTTAACGAAAAGAGACTGGCAAGACTCACGCCTTAAAACAAACTACTTAAACATTTCATATACAAGTCGATCACAAACTTCCTGGGGCCTTTTTTCTTTTCTTCTGATAAGACTAACAGAATAACAAAGAAAATTCACAAAAACCTACACTAGGCAAGTATCAGCTGCAATAGTGACAGACTAAGATGCAACTAATCATGGTCTATTAAACTTAAAAGTAGTGGGAGGAGTTAGCTTACTGGTTCAGGTGGACGAATGTGGATACTTCTCCTATATAGCTCAAGCAGTGGCTTCGGATACAATGGTGTTTTTAGCTACAAGGAAAAGACTGCAGAGTCACCAAGTATTGTTCCCAGTCATAGATTTTGCATAGAAGGTGGTGCAATATTAAAACCTTCTTTCTTCCGACAAGGTCAGAGGCGTCCTCAAGCCAACTCTTGTAAATATCGTTGTTGATGATAGTTTGTTTAAAATCCATAGCAAGCTGGCCCGTTCTTTTACTTTTCGTATTCGCCTTCATTTGATTTTCTTTCATAGGGTCTAAAACTGATCAATACCCAATAGGCAAAAAATACATGGTTCCATTTAGCAAAGATTATTTTGAATTTCTCTATGCTATAAACATTGAAGGCTGCAACACCACAGAACTATAGTACAATGGGTATAGTACAATGATTCCAATGGGTATGACACAGTTGAATGACTGACAAGAACTATAGTACAATGGGTATGACACAGAATCATAATCAGAATTGAAGTATGAAAATGGGTATGACACAGAAGATAATTTAGTGCAAACTGGTTCAAAGAGTTAACAAATTACATCCACTAAGGATAAGGACAAGAACTTATGGTCAACTAAAAGTTGGTAAAACACAAGAACTTATGGCCCTTCCTACAGAAAGGTACCAAGGTTGGAGCATTTTCACTAAAGCCAAACAAGAGACGGCAAAAAGGAAATAAACAAAAGAAAACAAAAATCAAAACAATAACTCTACAAAACAGAGCCAATCCACAAAAAGCAGCAAAGATGTTATGCTAAAGCTAATCCACTTGTGTAAGAAAATGAGAGAACCTTTGACAGAAGTCACAAAACTCCTTGAACTTGAAGATACAGTTCAAAGACAGACATGACTTCATCGTCTTTAGCAGAGTATAGACTACAGAAAGCTCTAAGGATAATTTAATGCAGCATAGAGATAATCCAACAGAAGTTCAGGGAACATCTGTAAGGCTATAACCCACGTATAATGTGATTCCAATTCATACAATTGTGACATCCCAGTGTATTTAAGTGTTAAGAATCTACAAATCCAAGGCACAAACACACAGACTCAAGTAACAAGGCAAAGAAAAAAACAAGTTTGAAATCACATACCTGAAGAACTTTGTTGCATAATTTCATACTCCTTTATAAATTCCCTTGCCTCATTCAATACTTGAGGATCACACTCAAGTATATTAGAGAGTTGGCCATCTCTAATTAAACGCCATTTATGTATATGCAGAATCTTGTAGTGAATCCCACCCATGATTCTAAGAATCTCCTTCATGCAAGATTGTAATATTATGAAAACATTGTTTGTGTCTTCAACCGAGAACTTTTCAAACGCTCTCGTAACACTTGCGATAAACTCGTCTACTGTGGTTGGAGCATCAATATGATGAAGTGCAGAATTAGCGATGAAGAACCCAAGGTCTAAAACATTCAAGTCGGGACTGTTCGGAGGTTGACACAACAACTCGATATCTAACCTGTAACTTCTAACCGCTTCCACAAATTCTTTATCATTCTCGTGGACATGTGGTTTTGCATTATATTGTTGTATAAATATTTTCTTACAATTATTAAACGGACATTTCTTTTTGATAGCAAGTAGCAATTTCTCAATCAAGGCTTTGACTTCCTCCAGATGCTCGAATGATGGAATATCCTCTATTTCTTTCAAATCAGAGCTTTCTTCAACATAGAAATATACAATTGAAGGTGTTGGAATTACCTTTTCAGCATGAATCCACATACGTCCGAGGATCATATCATATCACAGGTCTTCCCTAATTATGCGAAATTTGGTTTCCGCCCAGGTTGAACCAATTTTTGTTTTGAGAATGATGTAACCATACGCATCCCTGGAGATTCCCTCGTGATCTCTCGATCTGAAATAGGAGCATGCGTGGCTTCTTGTCGAGTGATGCCTGCAGCTCTGAGAGTCTTCAAAGGGATAATATTAACAATCATGCCAACATCGACCAACTCTCTCCTGAATTCATTTCCCTTGAAATTGACCGTGGTGAGAAGTCCCCAGTCATACATCTCTTTGTCAGTGACTGGAGGTTCAGGGAGTGTTTCTGGAATGGACAAACGTTTCCCGGATACTATGTGACTTAAAGCTGTGAACATGTCCTTCGTTTGAGCCTTTGACAGATAAAGCAATTCGCAGATGTTCTCGATCAATGACTGAACTGCTTCTTTGACTGGTTGTTCAGAGAATGTGAAGGTTCTAATTGGGAGAGGATTCTTGTGCACTCCTTCAGTCCCAAGTGCTCCTGAATCGGCTTTTTCTTTGAATATGGGTTTCAAAGTTCTACAATCACTTGTTGGATGACTAAAATACCTATGAAAGCGGCAGTAGCGCGGATTCTCAATTTTTTCCTCTAACAGCTCTCTCCTGACGGGAGGTAGTTTGATCGCACCGTCTTGAATCCGGACTTCCAATAACTCAATCACCTCTTCAATAGGAAAAGGAAAGTCTAGTTCTTCCTGGTCATTCTACTGACGCTGAGCCGGTGCTTGTGTGTTTCGTGCCTGGTTGTCCTTCCTTGGTGTTTTTGTAGGATGGGACGTTGGAAGAGCATTCTTATGTTGTTGTGCTACGACTTTCCTCTTACTTCCTTCAGCAATATTCATGGAAGGTTGGAGATTATATTACTTGTTGATTAGGCGCCTGGCACTACCTCGAGTTTCTCGCGGTTCCTCAATTTTTACAGTTCTTGTTCTTTCCAGTAAAGCCGAAACAGTGGTTGCTGATCGTTTGGCTTCTTCATCAAAATCTGAGAAAGTCTGGAACCAGAGATTTTCTAGCAAGGCTTTGTAGACATATATCATCCCGTTGATACACAAGTATACCAGTTGTTTTTTAGTGACATTAGGGTCATGACAATCCAAAGCTCGGACTCTGAACTTCTTCACATAGTCGTTCGGATGTTCATTGCTCTTCTGAGACATTCTTCCAAAGTCATAGAGAGTAATCTTTTCTAAGACGAAGAAGTATTTCTGGTAGAAAGCATTAAACATTTATCCCCAACTAGTGATGCTCCTAGGTGCAATGTTGTTGTACCAGGTGTATGCTCGGCCTATCAGAGATTTTGAGAACTCCTTCAGACGGACAACATGGTTGTGTTCGTGTTCGTTTAGTTCTTCCAGGAATCGAAAGACATGTTCTCGAGCGCTCCCTGTTCCATTGTACAATGTGAACATTGGAGAGGTGTACCCCTTCGGGAGAGGAATTCTTTGCATAGAAGCAGGATATGGAGGTTAATGGCGGTGAACAGATGGTGTTTTTTCTTTTCCTCGATCCTCCATGAAGCGTTCCAGGTCCTCACGAGTGATGAATCTTGCAGGTTCATTCGTTGGTGCAGCCTTGTGGACTTCACCGTCATCTACTACATGGATTTGTGTGACTTTAGGATCAGCAGTCGAAGATATTTCTTTGATTTTTCCTTTCTCCTGAGTTTTCTCTAACATCTTGTCAGTGAGAGTTTTGAGATAATTGCATAACTCCTTCTGAGTGGTAGCCATATCAGTCTGATTTTTGGCAAGAGTTTCTTGCACCTTCATGAGATCGGCTATGGTAGGGGATGTTCTCTGATTTCCTCGGGAGACCAGCTAAAGATAGGATTACTTATGATGTTGGTTTGAGGAGGAGTGGTATCACCAGTGGTGATGTTGGAAGCAGGAGTAGTTTATGGAGTACAACCATTATTGCTAGTGATAGCATTGTTTGGGTTAGGATTTGTAACTGAACCTGACCTAAGATCAACCATCTTTATGAAAATTGGGATAGCAACCAATAGAATAATCTCCCACTGTCGTAGGCAATCGTAGATAGGGAAAAACGATTCGTTGGTTTCTTAGGGAATGAAGAGACGACCGTGTGATGGAGGCTCCTCAACCGAGCAAACTTTCTAACCTCAAACAGATGTACTACACGGGAGTGCTTTGAGTTCGAGAGATCAATCTGTAGGACTCTGGCCTAAACCAAGACAATGGCTATTCCAGAGTCAATTCGGTCATAAAGAGGGAAGAGGGTTGATATGTAGGAGCGAAGCTGATAAGTGTGTGAGATCAATGATGATCAAGGATTGTGAATATGTTGTGGGTTTCTGCAAGTTTTTTGTGAACTACTGAGTTTGAATAAGTTCTGGTCGATTGATTGAATTCTTCAGAGTGACTACTCGAAAAATTATCTGTTTTCAATCGTGAATTCAGAGACTCATTTATATTGCTAGAATTGTAGACATATTGATCTCCAGTAAGTGTCACGGTTGCTCAAGTGAAAGAGTGAGAACGTGGGAAATAGTGATTTAACCAGTTCTAGGTCGTGAAGATACTTGGTTGATTGTCCACCCACTACTTTGCTAACTTCCTCAACCGCTTGCACGACTTACTCACATTTCTCATCGGGATGAACACATATGTTGTAGGCCACCAGACCTAAAAAATAATTAATATCCCCTATGTGACATGATTGATGTCTCGTGAATGTGGAATCTGCGAAACAGACGTGTTATTAGATTAGTCAGTCGTTGAAATGATTATACGATGAGTCCAAGTATTTTTTAGTAGAGCATGATTATAGAATTCTCTAGGATTAATGGATCAAACGTTTGCTAGGACGTATAATTCTCGATGTTGATAATTGAATCAACGTAATGAATATTGATACCCTAAGCAATTATTGCTCGTGTGATGAGTTGTTGAATATTGATAGTTGAATCAATATTCGAGCATTTGAGCAAGTATTGCTCATTCGATAAATTACTGAATATTGATAGTTGAATCAATATTCGAGCAATTGAGCAAGTACTGCTAATTCGACAAATTACTGAATATTGATAGTTGAATCAATATTCGAGCATTTGAGCAAGTATTGCTCATTCGATAAATTATTGGTAACGTGACCCAATAAATTATTAATTAAAATATTGGTAGCTGGACCGAATATTGTATAATTAATCCAGATGTTGATTACTAGATCAACATAAAATTATTAGCGTTTGAACTTGCTCGGAATTATGATTTGCAGAGCATTTATTCGAAACTCTAATTTTGATCAATTATTCGTCAATTGATGATTTACCGAAAATAGGTCACTGAGTGAAGGAGGGACCAGATACATGGATGATGGAAGACCATGTAGCGCCCAAGTGCTCGAGTGAGCGTGCACCAAAGTCCTTTGTTGACCAGTTGGTGAAAGAATGATCAAACGCTGATTTAATCATATATTAAATAGTGCTAGTGCGAGCGTTAGGTAATAAAACCTAGATATGGAGAGATGAGGGACCGACCAAAGGTCATAGGACAGGCCCTTGGTGGTCTTGGGACCAGATGACGGTCGATTGAGCAAATCCCAAGTCGGTTGGAGAGAGTTTGAACCCAATACGAACAATTGACAGCAAATTAGGTCAAAATTATAAAGATGTGTGGGACCGGATCATTGCAAGCCTTAGGGCCGGCCTTGGTCAGTCAAGGTAGCATGCCCATGTCACCATGATTTCCGTGTCTCAGTCCTGAGAGTTTTGGAATTTTCTGGTGCGCGTTCGAGCAATATTTCGGATTTTCAGAAGAGTTTAATCTTTGACTGAAACTCTCAATTTTGCTCGAATGATCGAGCAAAACTTTTCTCGTGCGACCAATATTTTGAAAATATTAAAATAATAATATTTTAATGCTTAACGTGAGTGGCCTAGTTGGTCATGTGACCGTTTGACTTTTTCGTAGCAATATTTGAGAAAATTTTGAAAAACTAGGGTTTTCGCTCAAACGATGAAGTTTCATGAGATGATGGAAATAATAATATGAGAAAATAAGGGATTGTGAGGTATGGGACCGGCCACGGCCACGGCTAGGGCATGGCCGGATGTCTATGTGGCCCGGTCCCGTGACACCTTTCCTTATTTTTGTTCGATACAAGTATGGAGAAACTAAGAGTTTTGCTCAAACGAGGGAGTTTTCTCAAGTGAGGGATTCTCCATGAGATGAGGGAAAAATAAACTAAACTAAAATAAAATAACAGGAGAGGGGGACCTGCCACACCGGCATGGTCGGCCGCCCGATGGGCCCGGTCCCACGCCTCTCGTTTATTTTATTTAATGTTATTTTCCTCTATAAGTTGCTCATTCATATTTTCGAACGTTCATTCGTGCGTTCGGGTGCTCGTTCGTGCACTATTGTCAAGTACACTTGCACCATTTTCTTGGGGCTTACTCGGTGATGGACCAGACGCCCGTTTTTCGAATAATTATTACTAGCTAATTTATGAAATTCAGCCGAGAATGATTCATGAAACGAAGTAATAAAATAAGTTGAGTATCTATTACTAATCCATGAATCCAGCCGGGGAATTCAGGGAACATAGCAATGAGATTAAATGGTTATCTATTACTAATCCATGGAATCAGCCAGGGATCAACCATGGAATAGAGCAATGAGATAAAATATATTATTTTCTAGGAAGTCAGTTGACGAATGACACGCTAGAATTAATCTATTTGTAGAATCGATATGAGATAGTTGAAGCATCATATTCGTTCTGAGGGGGTGTATAGTCAGGGAACAACGAACGACGTGATGTCTTAAAGGCGTTAAGCTCTTTAACAAACAATTATGTCTAAAGAACATCCTGATTCTATACATGGTCTCTCTACGTAGTCAGGGAACAATATGCAGCGTGACGTCCTGAAGGCGTTAAGCTCTCTAACAAACAATTATGTATAGAGAACCGCCCAATCATTAAGATTCTATGTAGAGGTGGGTCTCTCTATGTAGTCAGGGAACAACGAGTAACGTGACGTCCTAAAGGTGTTAAGCTTTCTAACAAACAATTATGTCTAGAGAACCGCCCAATCATTCGGTTCTACGTAGAGGTGATGATGAAATGTGTGAAGGATCGAATGCTCAGCTGGGAGGCCTTTCAAGAAATATATTCATCATAGCTCTGAGAGGAATGCTCACTCAGTCAGAGATCGTGAAATGGTTCATGGATCATAATATGAATCGTCACATGCATTCCTAAAGCCGGGTCAGAAACATGCAGTATCATTATTTTACGATTTTAGCCCTTGTCGAAAATCCACCATCAACAGAAAGAGGGCCGGCAGAAAATAATATAGAGCAGGGACGGTCAGTGATGGGAGGCTCCAGCTAGGGTAAACCGACCGACCAAGTGGCACAGTCGTGCCTCATTTTGTTACCGCCCATGTTAGTCACAGTTTTTTTTTTCTTTCCTATTTTCCAACTGCTGGTAGGATTCTACTCCTACTAGCTTCATGATGAGACGGTTTCCTAGCTTGCCTAGGTTTAGTCTCGACCAATAGGGACCGAGATATTATGCAGGCTCCAGTTTTGGGAAAAAAACCCTAATTATTTGTGAGCCGACACAAAATTAGGTTAAAAATTAAATTTTGTGAATAAACACAATATAATTCGATTTTGGTGAATTTTGCACGTTAATACAAAATCACTAATTTTTATCTTGGAGAGAACCGCAACTTAGGTCTCACTGGCGCATCTCGCGCGCCTATGATTGAGTGTCTTCATGCGCATCTTAATTCCGACACTTCGGAAAATTCATGTTACTCAGCTGGGAGTGAAAATTAATTGTCATATCATGTTAATACTAAAAGTTCAGCTGGGAACACAACATAGGATAGACACTCAGCAGGTCGTGCATTAGTGAATAATGCAACCAAGAGCTTAAATACTCATTAGGCTCTATACTAGTGAACAATTCATATAGGATCTTGAGTTTCAATACGATATGAAGAGAGGCATATGCACTCATCAGATTTGATATATTCATTAAATTCCTTGCGGAATATAGACATATCAAGGTCTACTACTTCTAATGCCGGGTCAGGTAGAGACTTTTACAGTATTCGCCCTAAACTAAAAACCACCATCAACAATGTCTTATTCATATTTCTACAACTTAAACTAGGGGATCGAATTGACATTCACCAAGTACTATTTTCGAAGTGCTTGATCCACTATTCATGGTCGTTGCCATGTGTTCCTGAATAACCGGAAATGATTGTTGAGTTTATGTTATGTCCCATAGGCAAGCTTCAGTATTGCGTAATGATTGCGCAACATTCAATCGTCCAGCCTGCTCTGGCATGATGCACAATTGTTGTGTGATATTGGCTCTAGGCCAACAGTATGCATAATGCGCAATGGTTGCGCTGCAACGTCCAAGGCCATCTAACCTACTGACCTAATGCACCATTTGATGCGATATTTGTCCTTTGTCCAGTATAGCTTACCCAATGCACCGCTATTGTATCCAGGACAATGTAGCTTCCTCTTGGTGCCATATGCCAATATGCTCAACATAATGCGCCACTCTTGACGTGATATTGGCCTTTGGCCAAATGCCTCTTACTACGCAAGGAAGCTTTGGGTGAATCTTCATCATAATCCACGGCGCAAAGATGCGCCATGCTAAAACCACGAGGCGTTACACTGAGTGTACAAACAACTCACAATCTAAAAGCATCACCGGAAAACGCTGGGGGGGGGGGGTAAAAATAGATTTCAAACAACTCACGACAAAGAGTTCTATCCTAGATTTACAATTTTAACACCATTAACAAGAACTTATGATGAAGTTCAGTGGCTTCACCATCAACATAACCAAAAAAATCAGTGGAAATCAAGATTGACTCAAATTAAAATAGGAGTAATTTATAGAATCGAATCTACTTTAATCGAGATGAAATTACTAATATTATTGGATGGTAAAGGAAAATTACTTGATTTATTTTCGCCATTGTCAAAAGTATCAGCAGCAGAAGAAACATTATCAACAACATTTTGATTCCATACATTTTGAGAAATCTAATTAGTATCCCAAGTATTCGGCATTGAGTTATATTTTGAAAAGATATTGAGATTTGAAGATTCATTTTTATTTATTTTTTCCTGAAAGGAAGAATCAAGAAAAAAAAAGAAAAAAAAAGACTCAGAAATTTTGAGGAAAAGTAAGATCAAAAAATTAAGACCAAAATGTTGAAGAAAAATAAGATCAAAAAATTATTTAGAAATATTTGAAAATAACTTTTATCACCATTCCACAGCTTCGAGAAAACCAAGCCTATTAGAATAACTCTCAAAAAGAAACCTATTATAGGGGCTCCAAAATTTTGGTTTTGAGGGCTCACAAGATGACCAAAAAGGGGGTCATCAAATAGTAACTCCAAAACCCTTTATCTCAATAATTAATTAATGTTAATGATTAGGTTAACTAAATTAAGCAAGATTAGACTAATCATTTAATTGGTGCCCAGCTTGTTGCCAGGCTACCCACCAACATAATGTAATCTGACCTTCTAAGGCTTTTTATATATACAAAATCAAAATAAAAAATTCGTTTAAATTTTTTAAATTTATTTTTCTGAAAATTAAAGTTACGATTAGGTTTTAAACCTTATACTTTATATAGGTTGGGAGTTCATATTTTCCCAACCGTATACAAAACCAGGATAACTTACGGTTGGGTTTTCGAACCATATACAAAACCAGTGTAACTTACGGTTGAGTTTTCCAACAGTATACAAAAGTTAGGTAAATCATTTACGGTTGGGAATTCATATTTTTCCAACCGTATGAAATTTTTACGGTGAGGAAATCAATATTTTTTCACCGTAAATCAATCCTACGGTTGGGAAATATTGATTTCCCAACCGTATTTAGTTCTGAAACTAATTTTTCCAATCTCTAATTTAATCAAATCTAACCTATTTATGGGATCAAAAGCAATAAAAAAAGATTGAGTTTTCGATTCTTACCCATTTAAAGTTATTACTTGCTGAGAATCGACGATTAATAGTCGTTGAAGAAAAAAAAAAGGAAGAAGAAGAGGCGATGGAGGAGAAGAAGAGATGAATAAGAAGATAGTTTTTTTTTTTTTTTTTTTTAAAAGTTTAGTTTTTAGGGTTTAGATTTGGTAACTATTTTGCTATTCAAAAAGGTGTTGGTGCCCAGCTTGTCGCTAGGTTGCCAACCAAAAGTATGTAATTCTAAAAGACAGATTAAGAGTTTTCATCTAAAAATAAATAAAATAAACTTATTATTTTGGTTATGAAAGGGATTTTTTGTATTTTTGATATTAAATTAGGCCCCCCCTCATCCATATTTAGGATAGTTGAACCGTAGGAGCCCTCAAAACCAAATCCTTGGAGCCCCTGTAATAGGTTTCCTCAAAAATACCTATATCCACCTCACACCCACGCTTTTCCATTACATCAGCTGCAAAATTCACTTCTGTAAAGCCACGTTCAAAGCGAACATGCTCATATTTCCTTCTTGCTGCGAACCAACACTTCCTTAAGCGTTTAATTTGAAGACGGTGCATCTTTCAAATAAATTCGCATTTTTGGCATAACATTCTGCCCTTGCCGCCAATGGGGACCTGATGATCGTATAACACTAACCAACAATAATTGTATCTACAGTAGAGACTCCTTTAATTAATACTCGATTATTTAATAAACTCTCTTAAATAATAGTTTTAGCCGGTCCCGAGTCGGGGACAACGTGCCAAATTAATAATTCGCTAAAATTATAAAATAATATATTTTTTATTACCTATGTAGACCCCATGTGAAATATAAATTAATAATGCATTATATATATATTCAATACATTAATGATCTACGAAGATCTTTTGAAAAATGATTCAATTCTCTTCTATTTTTTGAAAATATGATTTCATATTGTGTTTATAAAAATATGATTTGATATTGATATTGTGTTTATATATGAAATAAAAAATATGATTTGATATTGTGTTTATAAGAATATAATTTGATATTGATATTGTGTTTATAAGAATATAATTTGATATTGATATTATGATTATATATGAGATAAAAAAAAGATATGGTGTGGTATTGTGTTTATATAGAAACTAATTATTTGATATTAAACTTATCCATAAGTTAATAAGATATTAATTAATATCTCGCTTAATTAACAATTTTTGGAAGTCCCGACAACATAAATTTATAGAGTTTCTATTGTATTTTGTTCCCTCCCATCATTGTTATAAAAAGGTATGAGGTTTATGTCCATGATGACTAAAGCTATCAGACGGACGATGTTTAATGGGGACCTTGATCCGAAGGTCGGGAAGCTCCGGATTGGAAAGTCATTGGACGGCTACGAAAGACTCATTGTATCATACACGGATATCAATTTGAAAGCTCCGGATTGAGTTTGTCATTGGACGGCCCGGAAAGTCCCAGTAATATGAAGTTGGTCGATGTGGGTGAACAGAAGTTTCGGCTAATTGATTATTTTTTTTATGAATTTGATTGATACTTTACTAAGCGAGAGGTAGAGGCAGACGAAGCGAGAGATGGTTTCTTTTTCATTTCCTTGACTGAGTTACACAACGACAATCTATACTGAGAAGACTCTATTGTAGATAAGAGATGTGAAGAACAAAGATGATAAGAAACATGGAGACTAGGTTAGTAATAAATAATTTTTAGGGTTTGCTAGAAGACCTAATTATTATTCCTCCACTCACAATCCCAATTTTAGATTTGGTCCCAATTCTCATATTTGTAATGATGCTCAAGGCAATGCACATCTCAATGTAATGCTAATTGATTTTAGCTGGTATGATTTGAATTCCACAGCAATGTCTTATCTTATTCCCTTAAACTGAATCAGTTCTGATAATTCAATTTTTCCTAAGCTGTTCTTTGTTTTTAGATCATTCTCCAAAATACCCAAAGTTGATATTTAGGTTTCTTATTTAAAAACGAATAAGAACAAAGACTCGGAAAATGTACTATATTTCCAAATTTATACAAAGGGAATATAGTACACTTCTGATTACACGTACACACTATACAAAGCTAAAACTATGTAATACAGAAGTCATGGTGGATAGTTGTATCTGCACTTCAAAGCCTCTCATATTCTTTGTATTGATAGAGTTCAGTTTCTCATAAGTTCATATTTGGTTTCATATCCTACAATTCTTCATACCTACATTCAAATGTTCTTAAAGGTCACGAATTGGGGAAGGTTTCTCCAACTGTTGTAGGTAAACAATCTCTTGGGAATAATTTATAATGTTTTTTGGTGTTTTAACAACTAAAAACATCTTTGTCTAAAAGACCCACAGATGTTTATGAACCTTTGCAAGCTTCAATGGTTTTTGTTCCTGAAGATCAGCCGTTTTAAATCTACAGGTAGTGCAATTTAAATAAAAGGTAAACCATAACTTTTAGAGTCTCTCTTACTTGAAATACCATAACTTTCAGATTCTCTTGGTATTTGGAATGATTCAAGAATTGAAATTGAGAACACTTTACTTCATTATTTTTTTGCAATCTCAAAATCTACTAATCCAGCTTCAGACGTGTCTATTTTGTCAGAATTTCAAAGATGTATTTCAGATTAAGAAAATAGTATCTTGTTGCAGCTTCCATCAAAACAAGAAATTAAGGGCGTGGTCTTTCAAATCAAGCCATTGTCTTCACTTATAAATGGTGGTTTTCAGAC
Organism: Papaver bracteatum; assembly: GCA_023529315.1. NCBI lineage: Eukaryota > Viridiplantae > Streptophyta > Magnoliopsida > Ranunculales > Papaveraceae > Papaver > Papaver bracteatum. The sequence continues at coordinate 117,460 of JAJJWX010004545.1, forward strand.
AACTTTTTATCAAGAATGTTGGTCTACAGTTGGTAAAGAGGTAACTTCTTCTTTCTTTTTTTCAATAGGATTTTAATCTATTGGTTTCTCGAATTATAGAGTACCAACCATTTTTTTTCTTTCCAATTGGTGCCTTCTATTCTTAGCATCCTGTCATGGTTTAAGCAATCATACCCATAAAACGATACAAGCAGCAGCAGCGACGGCCTCATTCAGAATAAACGTGTATGGTAGAGCTAACTCAGGGAGTTTGTCAACTGGATAGATTCTAGGATCTATTGCCCTCCTTGCAGCAGGTTTGACTCCTACTGTAATTGCGTATTTCTCATGTTTATAAAACTTCTAAACTGAAGAAGATATTGAATGAATTTGGATGAGATGATATAAGGTATTCAAAGATGGAAAGTGACACAAGATGCTTGATGCCCAGTAGTAGGAAAGTGGAAGCAACCACTGTTAACTAAATTGGGGTAGTATTTATATCTCTAATCTATACTTCTCTTGGAAGCAGCTGTGATTAGAAATATAAATAATAACCCAGCTTAATTTAAAGACGCCGATGTTACCGTGAGCTAATTACAGGTAAAATCATGTGGATTCTTGACATCGATTACTCAACTATCTCACCTACAACCATCTCTTCATGTACTGCGTACCCATTTAAAAACTTAGGAAATGTTATACTCAATATTTATTTTTAATTTAATTTGTGTATATTTAGGAAATTTAGTAATTGCTTAGCAAACATACTTTAAAATTTTAGGTTTCGGATTTTCTTAGCATAAGGTGCGGTTGATATATCTCTATGCATATAGATAGCTTTTGGTTGATAACACAGATTGATGATTAGTAAATCTTATTGTCCAAGTGATGATTAATAAATCTTACTGTTAAGAATCCTTGCAATCATGAAGCATATATTGATTTTTCACGTTTTTCTTAAATTACATTCTTGAAAAGTATCAATTGAACCTTTTTTATTTTTTATGTTCATGGGTGTAAACCCTACAGTGTTATCAAACAATATTATTGGATAAAACTCATGGCGTCAACAGGGAAAGTTTATGCTCCCAAATAAACATTGGTTGTCACTCAGGTGTTCCTATTTGCTAGCCACGGCTTTCCTTTGGCTCTTCTAATCTTAGTCGTTTTGATCAACAATAGATATCTTCACACCTTCAGTTTTCCAATTTTTATTAGCAAGAATATCTAGATGTCGAATCTCATATAAGAGTTATTTTGATATCCAAAGAATAACATGCGTGTGGCTTTAACGCATTCTCAGTATCTATAATATATAAAACTTATTCTTTAAAGAAAAAAAGTTGAAATTTTTTATTTATTACGAATTTTGATAGTAAAGCTTATGATACTCAGAAAACGCTCTTTTGTTGTTGATGAACTTTTTAGATGTCTGATTGCAGGTTAGTATTATTATATTTCATGACTTATATAGTTCATTCCCTATAGTATAAAACCGAAGGTTCCACGGAAGCAGCATGAACTTTATGAGGTTTTGTGGAGGTGAGGAAGCTGGAGCTTTGTAAAACTCATAGAATTTTCAACATTAAAAGAATGAGTTCATGATGGCAACTGGTTCTCAAACTTAAGGTGATCAATGCATTTATATATCTCACATTTTTGTTGATCATTTGTTATTCATCTTCTTATTGGTAGGAAGTGTAAAACATGTTGTAGTATTCAATCGCACTATGCTTCACTTCATGCACTACGTCGGCGAGCTCTCTTTGTGTTGCAGTCGGTAAAAGAATAAGCACTTTAATTTTTGCACTAAAAACACTTGATGTATGATGTTGATAAATTATGCTTAGATTCTTCCCACCCCTGCTGCATCTAAGTTGCACATACACACAAACATCCAGTGCTAATTAACATACTTTTAAATTTTGAACTGATTTGTTGAATTAACTTCTCTTACGGAAATGAGGATTAACCTGTTGAGGATGTTATGGTAAGTGGATGAATTACAAATCTCATTGACATCCACCATGTGTAATCAGTAAAAATAAATAAATTGAATAACCCCAAGGAACATAATGTTGATGAAGTTGGGGATGGGAATGAGAATGGGATGGAAATGAAAATATTTGGCCCAAACTAAGGGTATCAAAGTTTGAGTCTGTCTTGGATTCAATCCCTGTGATTGTGTTGTTGTTGATTCGAGAAAATTAGAATTTAATTTCTTTATGTAATTGTTTTTGCTCTTTGCTAAATACGATTCGTGTAGTGAATGGTGTGTGTACTCAATATGAATTGTAGGTTTCCAAAACCACATATTCAATAAATGTTGACGAATTCATTTTTGTGACTTACAATTCTTCTCATCTTCTCTATTTTCAAGGTTTTGAATTATGGAGGGTTCTAACAAGATTCATGATATTGCAGGTTTAGGCATAAACAAGGGATCACTCATCATACAATGACGGGATATTGGATCCTAAGTTTTTTCAAAGTTTTTCTAATGACGGGATATTGGAATCTTTAGATGCAAAACAAGGTAACAATTCTCCAGCAAAATGGGTATCCATACAATCAAACGTGGTTTTGATGATTAAGGTTTCAATTACACGCGGTTTTGATAATTAGATTTACTTCCATGCGGTTTTGAGTCTTTTGACAATTACAATTTTCTCAATTATGGATATTTTACTTATTGTTATGCTTATGTTCCACATGCATACATAATTTAATGGATGTTTCTGATTTCATCTGTGAGCAGGTTCCGAAAGAAAAGATAAGAAACAAGTTCACAAGTAGTGCTATGTTTCTCAGATTGCAACACGAAGGAAGAAAACCACATGTACAACTTATCTGTAACACTGGATAACATTCAATAAAAAAAAGAAGGAATCTCTCGGTATGGCATATTCTTTGTGGCTTATATTTGACAAATTGTACCTTAAAGTCATGTTACATTCTTGGTAATTTACTACAGGTAAGTAACAACTTCCATTTGGATGACAGTGGGTCCAGAAGAAGATGGAATACGCACGGGTGATACTCTACACAGTACATAGAGGAAGACATGGTTGTGAACCAGATCGGTTTAGTGTTTGTACGTCTAATTTATCTATACTGCTTTTGGAAGCAATAATATTAGATTTATAATAACTAACCCAATATCAGTTAAAAACATGAACCATTTATCTTTTTGTTGGGGAATGAATAGTTTGTCGTTAATACTGTGGTACTATTATAAGTAGTGTTTCAATAAAAGAAAATGATTTGAATCTTCAGTTCTTCATATGACGATTGGAATAAAAAGGCTTGCTCAGTTCTCGAAAAAGGTACACAACCATTGGCAGAATGTCTCTCATGAACGCAAAAATCTCCTTAGAAGAAAATGATTGGTGAGACTTCTAACATGGCTGTAGTTGCAGGAAATCTACACTACACCCTTGATGAGAATTTACAGTAACTAACATATATTTGAAGATTAAAAACAACACTTTCTTATTTGATTCTCAGAAATGTTTACAAGGAATGGAAGAAATCAAGAATACAACCACTCTCTTGAATTTTCTCTCTCTTCAAGACTTTCTCAACACTCAAAAAATACATCATCCCCCTCTGAATCTACTGGGTTTCTTTATATAGGGTAGTTACATAGTGGATGACAGCTAAGATGTCCTTTAATTTCGGATTTGCCTTGCGATATTATCGCAGTAGTAATAATACCAATCCTCACAGATATTTGTAAAACTCGCAGTATCATCATGCTTTTCCCGTGTTTTGCCTATCGTCACCCATTGCGTCATTCTTTCTGTCATCTGCAATGATTGCAATGTGTTGTTGATTAACTCGCAAAGCTGTCGCTGTAAATATCGCAGGAGTAGTGTTTTGGCAACATTCTGATCCTACATCTTGCCTCTTCTCATGTCTTTCTGCGAAGGAAAAAATATCATGAGAATTGAATCTTCTGTAATACCGCAGCTATTTATCTTTTTGCATTCTTCTGCTCTGACACGTTTATGCATTCTTCGCCAGTTGTTTTCACGTATTTTTTCTTCCATTCAATTTTTGACACGTCCTTTTCAACCGCTGCGATCTAACTGTTCACGTCTTTTCTTTGTATTAAATTCACTTGTCTTCTCGAGAACTTTTACTTTATATATATACCTTCTTCACTCTTCACTTTTCTTCCTTTTACTTTCTTCTTCCTTCTCTCTGCAAATTTATTGTTCTTCCATAAATTCCGCATTTGTTACTGTCATAGTTTCTTTCTTTATCTTTCGATCTCATTTTCATTCCCATACTAAGACGCCTCCTCCTGGTCATAAAAATTTTCTTGCCTTTGAGAAGATGCAAAAGAAACTTAAAGATAAAGGTTTTACCTTATCCATTATTCCTGATCAAAGCTCTAAGGCTGAACTCTCTATTAAATTATTCTCTGATCACCCATGTAATGGCGAGAAAGTCATAGTCTCATTAGGTCAACTTGAAGCTGGCCTTCCTATTCCTCTTTGAAACCCTGAACTTCCTTTATTTTACCAAATTCTTTCCCACACAAAGTTCTCGCGGGCCATATATCAATTGAGTGGAGATTGCATTCGTCTGTTGCTTGAGTTTGCTACTCGCGGTGCTGGTAAAGAGTCTCTCTACCATATTGAAGCAAAGAACCCTAAGTTCAAAGATATTCCTATTGTTCTTGCGAAGTATACTGTGGAGAACTTCTTCGCAAATTATGATATAATCCCTATGAAGAAGGACATCACTTGTTGGGGTGTCCGCTTACAAAAGAAGGATGACATTGCTGAAGATAAAGTTCTTATGTTAGATATCGATTGGCATACGGGTAATAATCAAGGCCCTCGCCACTCCAGTGATGACAAATGGTTCATCTTTCCATTATGCCTAGATGGTCCCTACATCTCCGGTCCTCATGTATTTCCTGCGAATCTCGCAGAATATCAACCATGGTTTTTCAACTGGCCTGAAAGGAATAAATAGGTATGCTCCCTCAAATTTTTTGCATACTTATCATTATTTTTTTCCTCATGTTTTCATTCTCTCGCTGACTACTCTAATTTTCCAGATTAACAGGATGAAACTTAAGTACCAGAAATCTGGGAAACCCAGCACCCTTTTAGCCCTTAAATCTCTCACAGATGAAGTAAGAAATATTCCATTATGATTCTCATCAATATATTGTTGCCTCTATTTCTTATCTTTATTTGTGTTCGCAGGTTATTGAAGAAATAGAACCTGTGAAGATTGTGAAAACTAAGGGAAAGACAAAGTTGCTTCTCGCAAGGAGAAATATACTATTCCTTCCAAAGAGAAACCTAATGTTCCTCGTAGAGAGAAATCTGGTGCTCCTCCCTTAAAGAAAAGAAAACCCCAATTCTCTTCTTCTTCAACCCCTCAATCTAATGAAGAAACTTCAAAGGATGATTCCGATAATGACAACGATGATGATGTTGATATCCCTTCCGCGGTGGAATCCTTCCAATCTGAATCTTCCATGGCCCAACTATCTAAATTTTTTGGTGATATGACACATGGTATCGCCAATGATTATGGAAATGAAGCTCTTAATGGGGTATCTCAGGTTCTTGCCAAGATCTGCGATGCTCCCATATTGGTTGATAATGATTCTCTCAAAGGAATTTCAAGATCAATAACTCCCAATCTCTTAAATTATCTTGGTATTTTGGTATGTTTTCATTTCTTTACCACATTTATGCATTCATTTCCTCGCCGAGTTTTAATTTACATTATTCCCTCGCAGACTGGAAGAGCTTCCTTTATTGTTGCCTCAGACTTGGAAAAGAGGTGCGCATTTTTTCGCAAGAAGAATATGGAATTGGAATCTGAGTCTGCTAGTCTTCGTGGGAAATTGGAATATGGGTCTGCTGACCTTCAAGAAAAGATCAAGCGGTTGGAAACTGAACTTTCTTTCTCGCAAAATAAGGTCGCAAGCCTCCAAGCTGCAAACAATCAACTTTATGGTAATAAATCTCTCTCTTTTTCTTTAATCTTGTATTCCTTTGCATTTTTTCTTATTTTTCTTCTTCGCAGATGTTTACGGCCTTTCTGACGAAGCTGTATTCCTTCGTTCTTTTCCATATCCAATAGACGATGATACTCTTTTAGAGATTCTCAATAACTCTTTGAATAATCCCTCTAATGATAGAATTAATTCTCTTTCCATAGATGAACTCAGGTCTAAGCTACGCCTCTTAGAAACTGACCATAGATCTTGTTTAGACATAGCTAACAAATTCAAACGCTTTTACCACAATTCTAAAGAAGAAATTAGAATGTTAAGGGCCAAGAACAGTGATCTCTCAGACGATAAAGATCGTATATCTAGACAAGGAGCTCAAACTTTAGTGGATTTTCTTAAAACCCTTCTTGAAGTTCAAATTGAAAGAGATAGACTTATCTGCGATAAAGAGATTCTTGTTGAAAGAGAAAGCCAAATACGTTCCCATCTTCTTATTAATGATGATGATGAATTTGCTTGGGCTTCAAAGATTCTTGACAACGCCAGAGCTAACTTAGGTGTAGATGTTAGTCTTCATGTTGGACAAGCGGCCTTAATTAAAGATATGATTTCTGAAAGAGAAGGTTGCTAATTGTTCTTCCTCATTAATTTCTTGTTATTAATCTTCTTATCTTTGCAAAATTTTCGATTTGTTATTTTATACTCGCAGGAGTTGAGAAGAGATATATTGAAAGAATTGTAGAACTTGAGGCTGATAAGAATCAACTCGCAAAGACTCTTGCTGCTCGCAATGAAAAATATTCAAGATTGAAGGACCAATTAAAAATCACTACTTCAAATTTTAGTAATATCCTTGTTGGTGTTCGCAATGACTCCGTCAAGAGGGTTTGTGACGATCATAACATTTCTAATTCTTTGTATCCTTGCCTCACTGAGGAAGTTCCAACGAATACTCCAAACCTTGTTATCTCTGACAGTGAGGCGGAAGAATCTGGCGAAGATGAAGGACATAGTGAAGACGATGGTAAAGAAGGAGAAAAATCTGGTGAAGGTGATGATGGGTTTAATTAGTCTTGTCTTTCCCTTTTAATCCCTCTATAAAATTTGTTCATTTATCTCTTTCTCCTTGTAGTATACTATTGCGAGTTTCTCCAGCTTCTAACATTCTTTAGTGTATAATTTTCTTTTGCTTCTAGCTGTATAAATCAGAAAACAATTCTTTTCTGCAATATAGTTAATCAACATAATTATTAATCTTTAACTATCTGTGTAAATGTATCATATAATAATGTCTACGCAAATTTATCATATAATGATGAATAATAATTCTATCATTCTGTCATTCCCATACTTGCCTCTGTTATTCATCTGCAATATGAAATAAATTGAGTAGAGTTTAGATATTAGTTGTGAATAAAATCTATTTAATTATTTTTGCCTCATTTTTTGCGATAATATCGCGAGTAACAGTTGCATATTTTTATGATCTCTGCGTAAATATCACAAATCCCATGATCTCTGCGTCAATATCACAGTCATTTAATCTTGATTTCTTGTGGTCTTATTATGCCTTCGTAGTTAAAGGTCTTATCTTGCCACATTTTGTATTGGTGACAAAATCGCAGGACGTCCTTACACTTGCATGTAAAAACCCATTGATCTTGCCTTATCTGCGTTTTGTCACTTTCTCTGCGACAATATGACAAGCCTAAGTTCCCTTGCGAGAACAAAGCCTCATGACATTGCCATCTTGCGATGTAATCGCAGGACGTCTTTACATTTTCATGTAAAAACCCATTGATCTCATCTTAACTTTTTCTCATGGCTTGTTGCCTCTTTATAATATTTGTCATGTGACAATATGACAGGCCTAAATGTTCTTGCGATCATAAATCCCCATGACATTGCCGTCTTTAGACACTTATCATCTCCCTAATGGAGGGTGCCGTCCTTATCTTCCCCCTGGTTTCCCCTTCAAGGAGGGAACATCGGCCATACAAGACTAGCTCCTCCCATCTGGTCTTAATAACAACCAGCTGTTTTCGCAGCCTCTTGTCCTTTGTGCCTATGTGGCTTATAGTTACGAGACTGCACCCTAAGTGGGGTTTTCTTTGGGCCGAGTGCATCATAGCCAAGACTTGCCAAGAATGTCCAGGGTAGTTTCGTACGACCCGGGCACCCTTGGCTCAGCCGTGTACCTCGGCGCCTTATTCATACTCTGCGCTCCTTAGAAGAGATCCTCGGTCGTCCAACCAGGGTATAACCTTATATAGTTGGAAATTCAAGGTACCTCCCCGGGATAGGTTTTCTTTAACCCCAACATCTCCATGACTTAGGTTCCAGCAGTGGTATAACCTTATCCCTGAGTCATGCAAAGAGATACCCCCTTATATGACACACTTTAGGTCTTACATTTGCCTCTTACGAAATTTTATTCGCGAACTAGGGTGTACACCATAAAAGTTCGTCCCGTTATTTTATTTCTCTTGCGAGTATTGCAACACCGATGAAATTTCTTTTCTTTGATACATTGGTGGAAAGTTGACGCCACACCTAATATCCCATGTAGCCAAAGTCAGCCAATCAGGGAATTATAAGGTGATTCAATATCCACAACGCAGAATAGAATCTTAGAAGATAACCCCTTTAATGGAATTCGCATTGTAATTTCCCCTTTGGGCTTGTTGGCAGTACCGTTGAAACCATAGATCTTATAGGTTGATGGTATTAGATCCTCGTCTTTTCCACCCATGGTTCTGTAAGTATGATAAAATAAGATATAAACTGAACTTCCAGAATCTATTAGAACTCTGTTAATGGCCCAGGAATCCTCAGTTTCACCATCATCATTTTCTTCATCTTCTTCTTCTACTTGTTTTGGATTTATTTCCAATCTTACCACCAGTGGGTTGTCATGCATCTCGCCAGCCTCTGGTACTTCTTGTGCAGCGAAAGAAATAGTTTGCTTTTGCCACTCCTCTAATAGCGAGACTCTCGCAATATTCATTATCTCTCTTCCATCTGCGTCTCTCGCGAAGACTCTGCTCAGAATGTTGTCGTGGAAATCCTCAATAGTCTTGTATGAATGTATGATGGAATTACAGAACAAATTCTTCGCCTTGGCTCCAACCTCTATCACAAATGTTTCTGCTCCTTTTACAGTATTCACTCTGCGAATATCGCTTAGATTGCGGATGTATTAGAAAATGATTTGAGATTGCGGATGTCCTATTAGAAAATGATTTAACTTTCCCTGATCGATTGTTTTGATGTGGCTCTTTTCCTATATTCCAGGGTGATGGTATATTTTCCATCAAAATGATATCCTCCCAAATTTTTTCTATGCTAGCATTCAAAGGTGGCATCTTAATTTCTTCCCATATTATTCTCTGACTCCCTTGCCCTCTGAAATTATTTTGCCTCTGACCACCATAAGTCTCTTGCGGCTGATCAAGTCTTTGAATTTTATTATTTCCACCGCGATTGTAATAATTCCTTTCTCTTTCATACTTGGTAGGCTCGGAAAGATACCTACTATTGTGTATACTGCAAGTGCACAGTGTCGACAAGCAACACAGGGCAAGCACAGGTCGAACCACAGAGACTTGGAGAGTGTAGAAGTTGATTCTAAATCCTGATTCAGAGAGTAACCAAAAGGGGTTTGATTTTGTCGATACGACGATATGATTTTCAAGTGACTGAAATAATAAAAGTAAAAGATGCAAATAAAAAGATATGTAAACAATGATAATATGGATACTAGGGTATTCAAATCCACCAATAACCTATGATATGCATTCAACTTGTAATATTATTCTTGTCCTTATAGTAGATTCAAGTCTACCGTATAATTAAGGTGTTTCTCCAATGGATAATTTAATCACAACTAAAGTATTTCTCCAAAGCATTAATTGTCTAATTAAGTACAACTAATCTAAAGATCAATATTTGGTTAAGCATGAGTTGTAGCATAATCAACATAGAGATATTTTAACTACAATGGATACATGGCATACATTGTGAGAGCAAGATGTTGACAAACTTGGATTAAATTATATCTTTAAACAATTCTAAACTTTCAAGAACAAGATACAAGATATGAATACATACCAATGAGATTAGGGCTTCATCTAAACCCTAGTAAATGAAATTAGAACATGAAGAACATTACAACAAAATTGAAATTTGATAAACTAACATGAACAAGCTATTCTTGGATGGTTTTTCAACACAACAACGCTCTCTATTTATACACAAAATTCCCTCAAGCACTTGGATTCGAAATTTGGAAAGCATCCACTCAACAAAACATGTTTTCTTAATTGATGGATTGAATGGAATATATTTGGTTGTGGGAAACAAATTGGGAGTGATTGAGTGAGAGAATGGGGATGTTTTCTTTAATTGATGGATGAAATGGAATACAATGGGGGTGAGGTGGATGTTTTGGAAAGAATCCAATGGGGATGAGGTGGATGTTTTGGAAAGAATCCAATGGGGGTGAGGTGGAAATGGATTTGGGTCTTGGGTTTTGGATCATGGGTTGTTTAATCCCATGAATTTGTAAACAGGTTGCCATTGATGCGCGAGCGGGTTGCAACGCTTCCAACTTTCTTCTCTTTTGTCTTCTCAATTCTTCCAAGCTTTATTTAGTACTTAAAAACACAAAATTAATTAATACAAATATTTATTCTTGAAAATGGTAAAAATGCAGAATTTGGGATAATATATGACTTTGAAGCGCGAAAGATGAGTTAAGTGCCAATGAAAAGGTGTATGAATATGCAATATTTGGCACTCATCAAATACCCCCAAACCTGAATTTTACTTGTCCTCAAGTGAATCAGAAATCTAGAAATCCTAACTATACCACTGTCGCTGGTCTCTCGAATGCATTTAGCGTATGCACTAAGCCTTTAAAACCCTAGGTGTCCCTAGTGGACGAGTTGTAGTCTCGTGAGGGCCTACCAAAGATGTACCCACAAAATCTTCTCCAATTTCAGAGCTTCCATAGAAATGTCTTCGTCTTCGGTCTTCAACTGTAGATGATGAACTTCGGAATTTTGTAGAACCATGAAAATTTGTAACCAATATATATATATATTATTTTTTTTAAGACCCGCTACACAACTGATCATCTTTTTTTTTTTTTGATTAGTGACCCGCTACACAGCTGGTCATCAGATAACACACTACAAAAGACCCGCTCCACAGCTGGTCCTAGAAGACAACAAAAAAAATGCAAAAGACTACAAAGGATCCTACAAAAGACCCGCTACACAGCTGGTCATAAAAGATAACAACAAAAGACTCAAAAAATAAATAAATGCAAAAGACTACAAAGGATCCTACAAAAGACCCGCTCCACAGCTGGTCATAAAAACAAAAGACTGCAAGACCCGCTACACAGCTGGTCATAGAAAACACACTACAAAAAAAATGCAAAAGACTACAAAAGATCCTACAAAAGACCCGCTCCACAGCTGGTCATTATGCAAATACTCCCCCAAACCTAAATCTAACATTGTCCTCAATGTTTCAAAAGATAACAGAAACAACAACAAAACATGAGAACAAAAGCAGATTCAAAGGAAAGAGATTACCAGATGCCAAACCAGAGACAGTAGGGTATGTCCAAAGCAACCAGCAGGGAAGATATCTTGTGGTATGTACAGGGGGTGAACTTTTCAGTCCACATAGATCGGATCATCAAGATCAGTTGTTTCAATTTCAGGTGGAATTGGTTCAAGGAATGGCTTCGATCTACGCCCATTGACCTTGAAGACATTCTTGGTTGTGACATCTTCTAGTTCTACAGCCCCATGGGGGAAAATTGTTCGCACCAAGAATGGGCCTGTCCATTTAGAACGTAATTTACCTGGAAAAAGGTGCAAACGTGAGTTGTACAATAAAACTTTCTGGCCTGGAGTGAATGACTTGCGCAAAATGCGCTTGTCATGGAACACCTTCATTCTATATTTGTACAACTTTGCACTGTCATAAGCATCATTTCTCATCTCTTCCAACTCATTGAGTTGGAGTTTCCGTTGTGTACCCGCCTTATCAAGAGAGAAGTTAAGCTTTTTAATAGCCCAATATGCACGATGTTCAAGCTCAACAGGTAAATGGCAAGGCTTCCCATACACAAGTCGGTAAGGGGACATGCCAATAGGGGTTTTATATGCTGTTCTATAAGCCCATAATGCATCATTCAATCTTAAAGACCAATCTTTTCTAGACGGGTTAACCGTCTTTTCTAGAATGTGCTTAATCTCCCTATTTGAAACCTCTACCTGGCCACTGGTCTGTGGATGATATGGAGTTGCGACTTTATGAGTTATGCCATACTTGCGAACTAATGACTCAAAAGGCCTATTGCAGAAATGTGAACCACCATCACTGATTATACCTCTAGGGGTTCCAAATCGAGAAAAAATGTTTTCATCTAAGAACGAAAGTACCACCTTGTGATCATTAGTTTTGGTTGCAATTGCTTCTACCCACTTAGAAACATAGTCAACAGCAACAAGAATGTACAACTTTCCTTCAGAGTTAGGAAATGGTCCCATGAAGTCAATACCCCATACATCAAATAGCTCAACAATCAAAATGGGTTGTAGGGGCATCATGTTTCGTTTTGATATACTTCCCAATTTCTGGCACCGGTCACAAGAAATACAGAATTCATGGCTATCCTTAAACAATATTGGCCAGTAAAAACCACTCTGCAAGATCTTTGCAAAGATTTTTCTTTGCACTAAAGTGGCCTCCACATGCTTGATCATGACAAAAAGAGATGACATCCCTTTGTTCAGAGTTGGGGACACATTTCCTAATGATTTGGTCAGGGCAGTATTTGAACAGATATGGGTCATCCCATAGGAAATGTTTCACTTCGGCCAAGAATTTAGACCGGTCTTGTTTAGACCAATGAAGTGGCATCCTACCTGTAGCAAGGTAGTTCACGATGTCGGCAAACCATGGCATTTCAGAAACTAGCATCAGTTGTTCATCTGGGAAAGATTCTCTAATAATCTCTGATTCATCAGCAGACTCGACATTCAATCTAGATAAGTGATCAGCAACAACATTCTCTGACCCTTTTTTATCTCGAATTTCGAGGTGGAACTCTTGTAACAAGAGTATCCATCGAATTAGACGAGCCTTGGCATATTTTTTAGATAAAAGATATCTTAATGCGGCATGGTCAGTATAAATGATGATTTTAGATCCTATCAAATAAGATCTAAACTTATCTAATGCGAACACAACAGCTAGCAGCTCTTTTTCGGTTGTTGAATAGTTCATTTGAGCCTCATTCAGTGTCTTACTAGCATAGTAGATATGCATATGCAGAATCTTGTAGAATAGTTAATTGGCCATCTCTAATTAAATGCCATTTATGTATATGCAGAATCTTGTAGTGAATCCCACCCATGATTCTAAGAATCTCCTTCATGCAAGATTGTAATATTATGAAAACATTGTTTGTGTCTTCAACCGAGAACTTTTCAAACGCTCTCGTAACACTTGCGATAAACTCGTCTACTGTGGTTGGAGCATCAGTATGATGAAGTGCAGAATTAGCGATGAAGAACCCAAGGTCTAAAACATTCAAGTCGGGACTGTTCGGAGGTTGACACAACAACTCGATATCTAACCTGTAACTTCTAACCGCTTCCACAAATTCTTTATCATTCTCGTGGACATGTGGTTTTGCATTATATTGTTGTATAAATATTTTCTTACAATTATTAAACGGATATTTCTTTTTGATAGCAAGCAGCAATTTCTCAATCAAGGCTTTGACTTCCTCCAGATGCTCGAATGATGGAATATCCTCTATTTCTTTCAAATTAGAGCTTTCTTCAACATAGAAATATACAATTGAAGGTGTTGGAATTACCTTTTCAGCATGAATCCACATACGTCCGAGGATCATATCATATCACAGGTCTTCCCTAATTATGCGAAATTTGGTTTCCGCCCAGGTTGAACCAATTTTTGTTTTGAGAATGATGTAACCATACGCATCCCTGGAGATTCCCTCGTGATCTCTGACTGAAATAGGAGCATGCGTGGCTTCTTGTCGAGTGATGCCTGCAGCTCTGAGAGTCTTCAAAGGGATAATATTAACAGTCATGCCAACATCGACCAACTCTCTCCTGAATTCATTTCCCTTGAAATTGACCGTGGTGAGAAGTCCCCAGTCATACATCTCTTTGTCAGTGACTGGAGGTTCAGGGAGTGTTTCTGGAATGGACAGACGTTTCCCGGATACTATGTGACTTAAAGCTGTCAACATGTCCTTCGTTTGAGCCTTTGACAGATAAAGCAATTCGCAGATGTTCTCGATCAATGACTGAACTGCTTCTTTGACTGGTTGTTCAGAGAATGTGAAGGTTCTAATTGGGAGAGGATTCTTGTGCACTCCTTCAGTCCCAAGTTCTCCTGAATCGGCTTTTTCTTTGAATATGGGTTTCAAAGTTCTACAATCACTTGTTGGATGACTAAAATACCTATGAAAGCGGCAGTAGCGCAGATTCTCAATTTTTTCCTCTAACAGCTCTCTCCTGACGGGAGGTAGTTTGATCGCACCGTCTTGAATCCGGACTTCCAATAACTCAATCACCTCTTCAATAGGAAAAGGAAAGTCTAGTTCTTCCTGGTCATTCTACTGACGCTGAGCCGGTGCTTGTGTGTTTCGTGCCTGGTTGTCCTTCCTTGGTGTTTTTGTAGGATGGGACGTTGGAAGAGCATTCTTATGTTGTTGTGCTACGACTTTCCTCTTACTTCCTTCAGCAATATTCATGGAAGGTTGGAGATTATATTACTTGTTGATTAGGCGCCTGGCACTACCTCGAGTTTCTCGCGGTTCCTCAATTTTTACAGTTCTTGTTCTTTCCAGTAAAGCCGAAACAGTGGTTGCTGATCGTTTGGCTTCTTCATCAAAATCTGAGAAAGTCTGGAACCAGAGATTTTCTAGCAAGGATTTGTAGACATATATCATCCCGTTGATACACAAGTATACCAGTTGTTGTTCAGTGACATTAGGGTCATGACAATCCAAAGCTCGGACTCTGAACTTCTTCACATAGTCGTTCGGATGTTCATTGCTCTTCTGAGACATTCTTCCAAAGTCATAGAGAGTAATCTTTTCTAAGACGAAGAAGTATTTCTGGTAGAAAGCATTAAACATTTATCCCCAACTAGTGATGCTCCTAGGTGCAATGTTGTTGTACCAGGTGTATGCTCGGCATGTCAGAGATTTCGAGAACTCCTTCAGACGGACAACATGGTTATGTTCGTGTTCGCCTAGTACTTCCAGGAATCAAGAGACATGTTCTCGAGTGTTCCCCGTTTCATTGTACAATGTGAACATTGGAGAGGTGTACCCCTTCGGGAGAGGAATTCTTTGCATAGAAGCAGGATATGGAGGTTAATGGCGGTGAACAGATGGTGTTTTTTCTTTTCCTCGATCCTCCATGAAGCGTTCCAGGTCCTCACGAGTGATGAATCTTGCAGGTTCATTCGTTGGTGCAGCCTTGTGGACTTCACCGTCATCTACTACATGGATTTGTGTGACTTTAGGATCAGCAGTCGAAGATATTTCTTTGATTTTTCCTTTCTCCTGAGTTTTCTCTAACATCTTGTCAGTGAGAGTTTTGAGATAATTGCATAACTCCTTCTGAGTGGTAGCCATATCAGTCTGATTTTTGGCAAGAGTTTCTTGCACCTTCATGAGATCGGCTATGGTAGGGGATGTTCTCTGATTTCCTCGGGAGACCAGCTAAAGATAGGATTACTTCCGATGTTGGTTTGAGGAGGAGTGGTATCACCAGTGGTGATGTTGGAAGCGGGAGTAGTTTATGGAGTACAACCATTATTGCTAGTGATAGCATTGTTTGGGTTAGGATTTGTAACTGAACCTGACCTAAGATCAACCATCTTTATGAAAATTGGGATAGCAACCAATAGAATAATCTCCCACTGTCGTAGGCAATCTGTAGATAGGGAAAAACGATTCGTTGGTTTCTTAGGGAATGAAGAGACGACCGTGTGATGGAGGCTCCTCAACCGAGCAAACTTTCTAACCTCAAACAGATGTACTACACGGGAGTGCTTTGAGTTCGAGAGATCAATCTGTAGGACTCTGGCCTAAACCAAGACAATGCCTATTCCAGAGTCAATTCGGTCACAAAGAGGGAAGAGGGTTGATATGTAAGAGCGAATCTGATAAGTATGTGAGATCAATGATGATCAAGGATTGTGAATATGTTGTGGGTTTCTGCAAGTTTTTTGTGAACTACTGAGTTTGAATAAGTTCTGGTCGATTGATTGAATTCTTCAGAGTGACTACTCGAAAAATTATCTATTTTCAATCGTGAATTCAGAGACTCATTTATATTGCTAGAATTGTAGACATATTGATCTCCAGTAAGTGTCACGGTTGCTCAAGTGAAAGAGTGAGAACGTGGGAAATAGTGATTTAACCAGTTCTAGGTCGTGAAGATACTTGGTTGATTGTCCACCCACTACTTTGCTAACTTCCTCAACCGCTTGCACGACTTACTCACATTTCTCATCGGGATGAACACATATGTTGTAGGCCACCAGACCTAAACCATAATTAATATCCCCTATGTGACATGATTGATGTCTCGTGAATGTGGAATCTGCGAAACAGACGTGTTATTAGATTAGTCAGTCGTTGAAATGATTATACGATGAGTCCAAGTATTTTTTAGTAGAGCATGATTATAGAATTCTCTAGGATTAATGGATCAAACGTCTGCTAGGACGTATAGTTCTCGATGTTGATAATTGAATCAACGTAATGAATATTGATACCCTAAGCAATTATTGCTCGTGTGATGAGTTGTTGAATATTGATAGTTGAATCAATATTCGAGCATTTGAGCAAGTATTGCTCATTCGATAAATTACTGAATATTGATAGTTGAATCAATATTCGAGCAATTGAGCAAGTATTGCTCATTCGACAAATTACCTGAATATTGATAGTTGAATAAATATTCAATCATTTGAGCAAGTATTGCTCATTCGATAAATTATTGGTAACATGACCCAATAAAATATTAATTAAAATATTGGTTGCTGGACCGAATATTGTATAATTAATCCAGATGTTGATTACTATATCAATATAAAATTATTAGCGTTTGAACTTGCTCGGAATTATGATTTGCAGAGCATTTATTCGAAACTCTAATTTTGATCAATTATTCGTCAATTGATGATTTACCGAAAATAGGTCACTGAGTGAAGGAGGGACCGGATACATGGATGATGGAAGACCATGTAGCGCCCAAGTGCTCGAGTGAGCGTGCACCAAAGTCCTTTGTTGACCAGTTGGTGAAAGAATGATCAAACGCTGATTTAATCATATATTAAATAGTGCTAGTGCGAGCGTTAGGTAATAAAACCTAGATATGGAGAGATGAGGGACCGACCAAAGGTCATAGGACAGGCCCTTGGTGGTCTTGGGACCAGATGACGGTCGATTGAGCAAATCCCAAGTCGGTTGGAGAGAGTTTGAACCCAATACGAACAATTGACAGCAAATTAGGTCAAAATTATAAAGATGTGTGGGACCGGATCATTGCAAGCCTTAGGGCCGGCCTTGGTCAGTCAAGGTAGCATGCCCATGTCACCATGATTTCCGTGTCTCAGTCCTGAGAGTTTTGGAATTTTCTGGTGCGCGTTCGAGCAATATTTCGGATTTTCAGAAGAGTTTAATCTTTGACTGAAACTCTCAATTTTGCTCGAATGATCGAGCAAAACTTTTCTCGTGCGACCAATATTTTGAAAATATTAAAATAATAATATTTTAATGCTTAACGTGAGTGGCCTAGTTGGTCATGTGACCGTTTGACTTTTTTCGTAGCAATATTTGAGAAAATTTTGAAAAACTAGGGTTTTCGCTCAAACGATGAAGTTTCATGAGATGATGGAAATAATAATATGAGAAAATAAGGGATTGTGAGGTATGGGACCGGCCACGGCCACGGCTAGGGCATGGCCGGATGTCTATGTGGCCCGGTCCCGTGACACCTTTCCTTATTTTTGTTCGATACAAGTATGGAGAAACTAAGAGTTTTGCTCAAACGAGGGAGTTTTCTCAAGTGAGGGATTCTCCATGAGATGAGGGAAAATAAACTAAACTAAAATAAAATAACGGGAGAGGGGGACCGGCCACACCGGCATGGTCGGCCGCCCGATGGGCCCGGTCCCACGCCTCTCGTTTATTTTATTTAATGTTATTTTCCTCTATAAGTTGCTCATTCATATTTTCGAACGTTCATTCGTGCGTTCGGGTGCTCGTTCGTGCACTATTGTCAAGTACACTTGCACCATTTTCTTGGGGCTTACTCGGTGATGGACCAGACGCCCGTTTTTCGAATAATTATTACTAGCTAATTTATGAAATTCAGCCGAGAATGATTCATGAAACGAAGTAATAAAATAAGTTGAGTATCTATTACTAATCCATGAATCCAGCCGGGGAATTCAGGGAACATAGCAATGAGATTAAATGGTTATCTATTACTAATCCATGGAATCAGCCAGGGATCAGCCATGGAATAGAGCAATGAGATAAAATATATTATTTTCTAGGAAGTCAGTTAACGAATGACACGCTAGAATTAATCTATTTGTAGAATCGATATGAGATAGTTGAAGCATCATATTCGTTCTGAGGGGGTGTATAGTCAGGGAACAACGAACGACGTGATGTCTTAAAGGCGTTAAGCTCTTTAACAAACAATTATGTCTAAAGAACAGCCTGATTCTATACATGGTCTCTCTACGTAGTCAGGGAACAATGTGCAGCGTGACGTCCTGAAGGCGTTAAGCTCTCTAACAAACAATTATGTATAGAGAACCGCCCAATCATTAAGATTCTATGTAGAGGTGGGTCTCTCTATGTAGTCAGGGAACAACGAGTAACGTGACGTCCTAAAGGTGTTAAGCTTTCTAACAAACAATTATGTCTAGAGAACCGCCCAATCATTCGGTTCTACGTAGAGGTGATGATGAAATGTGTGAAGGATCGAATGCTCAGCTGGGAGGCCTTTCAAGAAATATATTCATCATAGCTCTAAGAGGAATGCTCACTCAGTCAGAGATCGTGAAATGGTTCATGGATCATAATATGAATCGTCACATGCATTCCTAAAGCCGGGTCAGAAACATGCAGTATCATTATTTTACGATTTTAGCCCATGTCGAAAATCCACCATCAACAGAAAGAGGGCCGGCAGAAAATAATATAGAGCAGGGACGGTCAGTGATGGGAGGCTCCAGCTAGGGTAAACCGACCGACCAAGTGGCGCAGTCGTGCCTCATTTTGTTACCGCCCATGTTAGTCACAGTTTTTTTTTTCTTTCCTATTTTCCAACTGCTGGTAGGATTCTACTCCTACTAGCTTCATGATGAGACGGTTTCCTAGCTTGCCAAGGTTTAGTCTCGACCAATAGGGACCGAGATATTATGCAGGCTCCAGTTTTGGGAAAAAAACCCTAATTATTTGTGAGACGACACAAAATTAGGTTAAAAATTAAATTTTGTGAATAAACACAATATAATTCGATTTTGGTGAATTTTGCACGTTAATACAAAATCACTAATTTTTATCTTGGAGAGAACCGCAACTTAGGTCTCACTGGCGCATCTCGCGCGCCTATGATTGAGTGTCTTCATGCGCATCTTAATTCCGACACTTCGGAAAATTCATGTTACTCAGCTGGGAGTGAAAATTAATTGTCATATCATGTTAATACTAAAAGTTCAGCTGGGAACACAACATAGGATAGACACTCAAACAGGTCGTGCATTAGTGAATAATGCAACCAAGAGCTTAAATACTCATTAGGCTCTATACTAGTGAACAATTCATATAGGATCTTGAGTTTCAATACGATATGACGAGAGGCATATGCACTCATCAGATTTGATATATTCATTAAATTCCTTGCGGAATATAGACATATCAAGGTCTACTACTTCTAATGCCGGGTCAGGTAGAGACTTTTACAGTATTCGCCCTAAACTAAAAACCACCATCAACAATGTCTTATTCATATTTCTACAACTTAAACTAGGGGATCGAATTGACATTCACCAAGTACTATTTTCGAAGTGCTTGATCCACTATTCATGGTCGTTGCCATGTGTTCCTGAATAACCGGAAATGATTGTTGAGTTTATGTTATGTCCCATAGGCAAGCTTCAGTATTGCGTAATGATTGCGCAACATTCAATCGTCCAGCCTGCTCTGGCATGATGCACAATTGTTGTGTGATATTGGCTCTAGGCCAACAGTCTGCATAATGCGCAATGGTTGCGCTGCAACGTCCAAGGCCATCTAACCTACTGACCTAATGCACCATTTGATGCGATATTTGTCCTTTGTCCAGTATAGCTTACCCAATGCACCGCTATTGTATCCAGGACAATGTAGCTTCCTCTTGGTGCCATATGCCAATATGCTCAACATAATGCGCCACTCTTGACGTGATATTGGCCTTTGGCCAAATGCCTCTTACTACGCAAGGAAGATTTGGGTGAATCTTCATCATAATCCACGGTGCAAAGATGCGCCATGCTAAAACCACGAGGCGTTACACTGAGTGTACAAACAACTCACAATCTAAAAGCATCACATGAGGGAAAATCTTTGGGGGGGTAAAAATAGATTTCAAACAACTCACGACAAAGAGTTATATCCTAGATTTACAATTTTAACACCATTAACAAGAACTTATGATGAAGTTCAGTGGCTTCACCATCAACATAACCAAAAACATCAGTGGAAATCAAGATTGACTCAAATTAAAATAGGAGTAATTTATAGAATCAAATCTACTTTAATCGAGATGAAATTACTAATATTATTGGATGGTAAAGGAAAATTACTTGATTTATTTTCGCCATTGTCAAAAGTATCAGCAGCAGAAGAAACATTATCAACAACATTTTGATTCCATACATTTTGAGAAATCTAATTAGTATCCCAAGTATTCAACATTGAGTTATATTTTGAAAAGATATTGAGATTTGAAGATTCATTTTTATTTATTTTTTCCTGAAAGGAAGAATCAAGAAAAAAAAAGAAAAAAAAAGACTCAGAAATTTTGAGGAAAAGTAAGATTAAAAAATTAAGACCAAAATGTTGAAGAAAAATAAGATCAAAAAATTATTTAGAAATATTTGAAAATAACTTTTATCACCATTCCACAGCTTCGAGAAAACCAAGCCTATTAGAATAACTCTCAAAAAGAAACCTATTATAGGGGCTCCAAAATTTTGGTTTTGAGGGCTCACAAGATGACCAAAAAGGGGGTCATCAAATAGTAACTCCAAAACCCTTTATCTCAATAATTAATTAATGTTAATGATTAGGTTAACTAAATTAAGCAAGATTAGACTAATCATTTAATTATGGTTAATACAAAATCAAAATAAAAAATTCGTTTAAATTTTTTAAATTTATTTTTCTGAAAATTAAAGTTACGATTAGGTTTTAAACCGTATACTTTATATAGGTTGGGAGTTCATATTTTCCCAACCGTATACAAAACCAGGATAACTTACGGTTGGGTTTTCGAACCATATACAAAACCAGTGTAACTTACGGTTGAGTTTTCCAACAGTATACAAAAGTTAGGTAAATCATTTACGGTTGGGAATTCATATTTTTCCAACCGTATGAAATTTTTACGGTGAGGAAATCAATATTTTTTCACCGTAAATCAATCCTACGGTTGGGAAATATTGATTTCCCAACCGTATTTAGTTCTGAAACTAATTTTTCCAATCTCTAATTTAATCAAATCTAACCTATTTATGGGATCAAAAGCAATAAAAAAAGATTGAGTTTTCGATTCTTACCCATTTAAAGTTATTACTTGCTGAGAATCGACGATTAATAGTCGTTGAAGAAAAAAAAAGGAAGAAGAAGAGGCGATGGAGGAGAAGAAGAGATGAATAAGAAGATAGTTTTTTTTTTTTTTTTTTTTAAAGTTTAGTTTTTAGGGTTTAGATTTGGTAACTATTTTGGTTATGAAAGGGATTTTTGTATTTTTGATATTAAATTAGGCCCCCCCTCATCCATATTTAGGATAGTTGAACCGTAGGAGCCCTCAAAACCAAATCCTTGGAGCCCCTGTAATAGGTTTCCTCAAAAATACCTATATCCACCTCACACCCACGCTTTTCCATTACATCAGCTGCAAAATTCACTTCTGTAAAGCCACGTTCAAAGCGAACATGCTCATATTTCCTTCTTGCTGCGAACCAACACTGCCTTAAGCGTTTAATTTGAAGACGGTGCATCTTTCAAATAAATTCGCATTTTTGGCATAACATTCTGCCCTTGCCGCCAAAGGGGACCTGATGATCGTATAACACTAACCAACAATAATTGTATCTACAGTAGAGACTCCTTTAATTAATACTCGATTATTTAATAAACTCTCTTAAATATTAGTTTTAGCCGGTCCCGAGTCGGGGACAACGTGCCAAATTAATAATTCGCTAAAATTATAAAATAATATATTTTTTATTACCTATGTAGACCCCATGTGAAATATAAATTAATAATGCATTATATATATTCAATACATTAATGATCTACGAAGATCTTTTGAAAAATGATTCAATTCTCTTCTATTTTTTGAAAATATGATTTCATATTGTGTTTATAAAAATATGATTTGATATTGATATTGTGTTTATATATGAAATAAAAAATATGATTTGATATTGTGTTTATAAGAATATAATTTGATATTGATATTGTGTTTATAAGAATATAATTTGATATTGATATTATGATTATATATGAGATAAAAAAAAAGATATGGTGTGGTATTGTGTTTATATAGAAACTAATTATTTGATATTAAACTTATCCATAAGTTAATAAGATATTAATTAATATCTCGCTTAATTAACAATTTTTGGAAGTCCCGACAACATAAATTTATAGAGTTTCTATTGTATTTTGTTCCCTCCCATCATTGTTATCATTATCATTGTTATAAAAAGGTATGAGGTTTATGTCCATGATGACTAAAGCTATCAGACGGACGATATTTAATGGGGACCTTGATCCGAAGGTCGGGAAGCTCCGGATTGGAAAGTCATTGGACGGCTACGAAAGACTCATTGTATCATACGGATATCAATTTGAAAGCTCGGATTGAGTTTGTCATTGGACGACCCGGAAAGTCGATAATATGAAGTTGGTCGATGTGGGTGAACAGAAGTTTCGGCTAATTGATTATTATTTTTATGAATTTGATTGATACTTTACTAAGCGAGAGGTAGAGGCAGACGAAGCGAGAGATGGTTTCTTTTTCGTTTCCTTGACTGAGTTACACAACGGCAATCTATACTGAGAAGACTCTATTGTAGATAAGAGATGTGAAGAACAAAGATGATAAGAAACATGGAGACTAGGTTAGTAATAAATAATTTTTAGGGTTTGCTAGAAGACCTAATTATTATTCCTCCACTCACAATCCCAATTTTAGATTTGGTCCCAATTCTCATATTTGTAATGATGCTCAAGGCAATGCACATCTCAATGTAATGCTAATTGATTTTAGCTGGTATGATTTGAATTCCACAGCAATGTCCTATCTTATTCCCTTAAACTGAATTAGTTCTGATAATTCAATTTTTCCTAAGCTGTTCTTTGTTTTTAGATCATTCTCCAAAATACCCAAAGTTGATAGTTAGGTTTCTTATTTAAAAACGAATAAGAACAAAGACTCGGAAAATGTACTATATTTCCAAATTTATACAAAGGAAATATAGTACACTTCTGATTACACGTACACACTATACAAAGCTAAAACTATGTAATACAGAAGTCATGGTGGATAGTTGTATCTGCACTTCAAAGCCTCTCATATTCTTTGTATTGATAGAGTTCAGTTTCTCATAAGTTCATATTTGGTTTCATATCCTACAATTCTTCATACCTACATTCAAATGTTCTTAAAGGTCACGAATTGGGGAAGGTTTCTCCAACTGTTGTAGGTAAACAATCTCTTGGGAATAATTTATAATGTTTTTTGGTGTTTTAACAACTAAAAACATCTTTGTCTAAAAGACCCACAGATGTTTATGAACCTTTGCAAGCTTCAATGGTTTTTGTTTCTGAAGATCAGCCGTTTTAAATCTACAGGTAGTGCAATTTAAATAAAAGGTAAACCATAACTTTTAGAGTCTCTCTTACTTGAAATACCATAACTTTCAGATTCTCTTGGTATTTGGAATGATTCAAGAATTGAAATTGAGAACACTTTACTTCATTATTTTTTTGCAATCTCAAAATCTACTAATCCAGCTTCAGACGTGTCTATTTTGTCAGAATTTCAAAGATGTAGTTCAGATTAAGAAAATAGTATCTTGTTGCAGCTTCCATCAAAACAAGAAATTAAGGGCGTGGTCTTTCAAATCAAGCCATTGTCTTCACTTATAAATGGTGGTTTTCAGACAACTTTTTATCAAGAATGTTGGTCTACAGTTGGTAAAGAGGTAACTTCTTCTTTCTTTTTTTCAATAGGATTTTAATCTATTGGTTTCTCGAATTATAGAGTACCAACCATTTTTTTTCTTTCCAATTGGTGCCTTCTATTCTTAGCATCCTGTCATGGTTTAAGCAATCATACCCATAAAACGATACAAGCAGCAGCAGCGACGGCCTCATTCAGAATAAACGTGTATGGTAGAGCTAACTCAGGGAGTTTGTCAACTGGATAGATTCTAGGATCTATTGCCCTCCTTGCGTGCAGTTTGACTCCTACTGTAATTGCGTATTTCTCATGTTTATAAAACTTCTAAACTGAAGAAGATATTGAATGAATTTGGATGAGATGATATAAGGTATTCAAAGATGGAAAATGACACAAGATGCTTGATGCCCAGTAGTAGGAAAGTGGAAGCAACCACTGTTAACTAAATTGGGGTAGTATTTATATCTCTAATCTATACTTCTCTTGGAAGCAGCTGTGATTAGAAATATAAATAATAACCCCAATTAATTTAAAGACGCCGATGTTACCGTGAGCTAATTACAGGTAAAATCATGTGGATTCTTGACATCGATTACTCAACTATCTCACCTACAACCATCTCTTCATGTACTGCATTTACCCATTTAAAAACTTAGGAAATGTTATACTCAATATTTATTTTTAATTTAATTTGTGTATATTTAGGAAATTTAGTAATTGCTTAGCAAACATACTTTAAAATTTTAGGTTTCGGATTTTCTTAGCATAAGGTGCGGTTGATATATCTCTATGCATATAGATAGCTTTTGGTTGATAACACAGATTGATGATTAGTAAATCTTATTGTCCAAGTGATGATTAATAAATCTTACTGTTAAGAATCCTTGCAATCATGAAGCATATATTGATTTTTCACGTTTTTCTTAAATTACATTCTTGAAAAGTAGTAATTGAACCTTTTTTATTTTTTATGTTCATGGGTGTAAACCCTACAGTGTTATCAAACAATATTATTGGATAAAACTCATGGCGTCAACAGGGAAAGTTTATGCTCCCAAATAAACATTGGTTGTCACTCAGGTGTTCTATTTGCTAGCCACGGCTTTCCTTTGGCTCTTCTAATCTTAGTCGTTTTGATCAACAATAGATATCTTCACACCTTCAGTTTTTTCCAATTTTTATTAGCAAGAATATCTAGATGTCGAATCTCATATAAGAGTTATTTTGATATCAAAGAATAACATGCGTGTGGCTTTAACGCATTCTCAGTATCTATAATATATAAAACTTATTCTTTAAAGAAAAAAGTTGAAATTTTTTATTTATTACGAATTTTGATAGTAAAGCTTATGATACTCAGAAAACGCTCTTTTGTTGTTGATGAACTTTTTAGATGTCTGATTGCAGGTTAGTATTATTATATTTCATGACTTATATAGTTCATGCCCTATAGTATAAAACCAAAGGTTCCACGGAAGCAGCATGAACTTCATGAGGTTTGGTGGAGGTGAGGAAGCTGGAGCTTTGTAAAACTCATAGAATTTTCAACATTAAAAGAATGAGTTCATGATGGCAACTGGTTCTCAAACTTAAGGTGATCAATGCATTTATATAGCTCACATTTTTGTTGATCATTTGTTATTCATCTTCTTATTGGTAGGAAGTGTAAAACATGTTGTAGTATTCAATCGCACTATGCTTCACTTCATGCACTACGTCGGCGAGCTCTCTTTGTGTTGCAGTCGGTAAAAGAATAAGCACTTTAATTTTTGCACTAAAAACACTTGATGTATGATGTTGATAAATTATGCTTAGATTCTTCCCCCCCGTTGCATCTAAGTTGCACATACACACAAACATCCGTCTTTAATTAACATACTTTTAAATTTTGAACTGATTTGTTGAATTAACTTCTCTTACGGAAATGAGGATTAACCTGTTGAGGATGTTATGGTAAGTGGATGAATTACAATCTCATTGACATCCACCATGTGTAATCAGCAAAAATAAATAAATTGAATAACCCCAAGGAACATAATGTTGATGAAGTTGGGGATGGGAATGAGAATGGGATGGAAATGAAAATATTTGGCCCAAACTAAGGGTATCAAAGTTTGAGTCTGTCTTGGATTCAATCCCTGTGATTGTGTTGTTGTTGATTCGAGAAAATTAGAATTTAATTTCTTTATGTAATTGTTTTTGCTCTTTGCTAAATACGATTCGTGTAGTGAATGGTGTGTGTACTCAATATGAATTGTAGGTTTCCAAAACCACATATTCAATAAATGTTGACGAATTCATTTTTGTGACTTACAATTCTTCTCATCTTCTCTATTTTCAAGGTTTTGAATTATGGAGGGTTCTAACAAGATTCATGATATTGCAGGTTTAGGCATAAACAAGGGATCACTCCTCATACAATGACGGGATATTGGATCCTAAGTTTTTTCAAAGTTTTTCTAATGACGGGATATTGGAATCTTTAGATGCAAAACAAGGTAACAATTCTCCAGCAAAATGGGTATCCATACAATCAAACGTGGTTTTGATGATTAAGGTTTCAATTACACGCGGTTTTGATAATTAGATTTACTTCCATGCGGTTTTGAGTCTTTTGACAATTACAATTTTCTCAATTATGGATATTTTACTTATTGTTATGCTTATGTTCCACATGCATACATAATTTAATGGATGTTTCTGATTTCATCTGTGAGCAGGTTCCGAAAGAAAAGATAAGAACAAGTTCACAAGTAGTGCTATGTTTCTCAGATTGCAACACGAAGGAAGAAAACCACATGTACAACTTATCTGTAACACTGGATAACATTCAATAAAAAAAAGAAGGAATCTCTCGGTATGGCATATTCTTTGTGGCTTATATTTGACAAATTGTACCTTAAAGTCATGTTACATTCTTGGTAATTTACTACAGGTAAGTAACAACTTCCATTTGGATGACAGTGGGTCCAGAAGAAGATGGAATACGCACGGGTGATACTCTACACAGTACATAGAGGAAGACATGGTTGTGAACCAGATCGGTTTAGTGTTTGTACGTCTAATTTATCTACACTGCTTTTGGAAGCAATAATATTAGATTTATAATAACTAACCCAATATCAGTTAAAAACATGAACCATTTATCTTTTTGTTGGGGAATGAATAGTTTGTCGTTAATACTGTGGTACTATTATAAGTAGTGTTTCAATAAAAGAAAATGATTTGAATCTTCAGTTCTTCATATGACGATTGGAATAAAAAGGCTTGCTCGGTTCTCGAAAAAGGTACACAACCATTGGCGAGAATGTCTCTCCATGAACGCAAAAATCTCCTTAGAAGAAAATGATTGGTGAGACTTCTAACATGGCTGTAGTTGCAGGAAATCTACACTACACCCTTGATGAGAATTTACAGTAACTAACATATATTTGAAGATTAAAAACAACACTTTCTTATTTGATTCTCAGAAATGTTTACAAGGAATGGAAGAAATCAAGAATACAACCACTCTCTTGAATTTTCTCTCTCTTCAAGACTTTCTCAACACTCAAAAAATACATCATCCCCCCTCTGAATCTACTGGGTTTCTTTATATAGGGTAGTTACATAGTGGATGACAGCTAAGATGTCCTTTAATTTTGGATTTGCCTTGCGATATTATCGCAGTAGTAATAATACCAATCCTCACAGATATTTGTAAAACTCGCAGTATCATCATGCTTTTCCCGTGTTTTGCCTATCGTCACCCATTGCGTCATTCTTTCTGTCATCTGCAATGATCGCAATGTGTTGTTGATTAACTCGCAAACACATCATTGTAAATATAAAGCGTGAGAGTAGTGTTGTGGCAACATTTCTGGATCCTACATCTTGCCTCTTCTCATGTCTTTCTGCGAAGGAAGAAATATCATGAGAATTGAATCTTCTAATGTCATGACTATTTATCTTTTGCATTCTTCTGCTCTGACACGTTTCTGCATTCTTCGCCAGTTGTTTTCACGTATTTTTTCTTCCATTCAATTTTTGACACGTCCTTTTCAACCGCTGCGATCTAACCGTTCACGTCTTTTCTTTGTATTAAATTCACTTGTCTTCTCGAGAACTTTT
>JAJJWX010004546.1:0-92749 GCA_023529315.1 Papaver bracteatum
ATATACAAAAAAATATACTCCTTGGTTAATCATGGGTGATTGAAAGGAAGTTATACAAATAATTCATATCAACCATTCCATCCCCTATGCCTATGAGGGTACCAACTTCCAAACGCAAGGCTTTTTTAATATTTGTATATATACACGGATGAGTTTGATTTCCTGCTTTGGCATTCTTTACATATTTTTTTTAAGATTTGAGATCATCACAAATATGGCTATCAAATTAAAAAATGTCTGGATATTCACAGCTTTATACTGTATTGACAAATCATAGTTTAGAGGTTATTAACCCTTGAAACTCTGTTAACCTCTGAAGAACTCTTGACTATCTGTTAATCGTCCTTACTTGACCCTAATATCCCTTGAATATTTGTTGATCATGCTAGCTTTCACCTAATTCTCATTAACTTATTCTGCATAAGTAGCCCTGCATGCAAGAGAGCAAGGAATCTTTGTGAACTACATTTCATACTCATATTAAAAATTCTCATTTTACTTTTTTTATCGAAACAATTCTCATTCTCTCGCAAATTCTTTGTCAGATTATAGACTACTCTACGTAGCTGAAAACAACATGACATTAGGTGACAATTGAGATGATGTTGTTTCCAAGATGAAGCAAAAGAGTAAAAGATTACCAGATTTATTACAGACCGTGAATTTGAAATATGTCAAGCTTGGTTATCATTACTTGATTACCCATCTCTTCACTCTATTTCTTATACCTATTTTCATACTTCTCACCGCTGAAACTATGCAAACCAACCCCGCAGATGTGTATGAGCTTTGGCATCATTTCCTCAGGTACAATCTCGTCAGTGTTGCAACTCCCGGGGTTTTCATTGTTATTGGTTTGACCATTTACATAATGTCTTGGCCTCGCTCGGTCTACCTTGTTGATTACGCCTGTTACCGCCCCCCATCTCACATTCAAATTTCAACCGATGAGTACCTTGAGCGTTGTCAAGGTTATGGTGACCTGGATGAATCTTTAATGGAGTTCCAACGTAAGATTGTCAAGCAGTCTGGACTTGGTGACGAGACTTCTTTGCCTGAAGTAGTTCGCAACCCTTCTTTAAAATCTACAAATATGATGGGCATGGCGAGGGAGGAGACGGAACAAGTGATGTTTGGCGCATTGGATATTCTATTCTCTACTACATCTGTGAAGCCAAAGGACATTGGAATTCTTGTTGTGAATTCTAGTTTATTCAATCCTACTCCATCCCTCTCCGCCATGATCGTCAATAAATACAAACTTAGAAGTAATATCAAGAGCTTCAACTTAGGGGGCATGGGTTGCAGCGCTGGAGTGATTTCAGTCGATCTTGCCAAAGACTTGCTTCAAGTTCATCGAAACACATACGCAATTGTCGTGAGCACAGAGAACATTACTCATGGTGCGTACTCTGGACGCAACAAATCCATGATGTTATCTAATTGTTTATTCCGTGTAGGTGGTGCTGCGATGCTTCTCTCGAACAAATCTAAATACAAACGACTAGCAAAGTACAAGCTGGTTCATGTTGTGAGAACCCACCGTGGGTCAGATGATAAGGCTTTTAAATGTGTTTATCAGGATCAAGATGAAGCTGGTAAAGTTGGCGTTTCGTTGTCCAAAGATGTCATGGCAAATGCTGGAAATGCCCTTAAGATCAATATCACCACTTTGGGTCCATTAGTCCTTCCTATAAGCGAACAACTTTTGTTTTTAACCACTCTAGTTATCAAGAAATTGTTCAACCCCAAAGTGAAACCTTATATACCAGATTTCAAACTTGCATTTGAACATTTCTGTATACATGCTGGAGGAAGAGGAGTAATCGATGAAATGGAAAAGAACTTAGATTTATTACCGATTCATGTGGAGGCTTCTCGTTCGACACTTCATCGGTTTGGGAACACGTCATCAAGTTCGATTTGGTATGAGTTGGCCTACATTGAAGCCAAAGGAAGGATGCGCAAGAACGACCGTGTCTGGCAGATTGCATTAGGAAGTGGTTTTAAGTGTAACAGTGCAGTCTGGGTTGCTTTAAAGAATGTGAAGCCTTCTACTAATAAGTGTTGTCCATGGAGAGATTGCATTGACAGGTACCCTGTTCAAACATCTGTTAAACAGAATAATTACTCCTCAAGTGTTGTCAAATTAGTGGCGTCAGTAAGCTAACTCGTGTTTACTGGTTAGTAGTATGCTATTTTCCAATTTGATGTTCAGTTGCAGTTTTTGTACTCAGAAATCTGCAAGTTTAGAACTATCTTTCTTGTTGTTCCCGTAATTTCCGCTTCAATAAGGGTTTGCATGATTAAGTTCTTATGAGAAATCAAAGAACAATCTGTATCGACTTGAATTTAGGAACTGAAATTGGGGTTCGTGATAGGGTCATATGGATTGCTTTTACAAGCAAAGAAGAAGACACTCTGAACTAGTAGCGCCGTGAGATTTACTACCACCAACAAAGCAATACCAAGAAAAGCTTAACCATGAAGCATCCCATACCCCAAACACCTTTCCTACAATTCATGTAGCCGTGAAGTACAAATTGACAAGCTCCAAAGCAACTTTAACACTCCATAAGAGTTGCTTACTCTTCTTCATGGCTGCCAATCCATAAACATTCGGTTCAAGAACAGAGAGCACACTATCACAGAAATGATCAAGAAAACTAAGACATGATAGCAATTATGATAATATAATCCTACCTCGGAGCTCCTTCTGTCCTTCATCAATACTTTCCAAATCTAAGATATAAGTAGGAGTGAAGATGACCAAGTAGTAGGTCACTACCTAGAGAAGTAAGGCGTAAAGAAGGTGATCATAAGATGTTCAAATATGCGAGGAATATCAAAGAGACTAGGGATAAAGGAGATGGATTTGGATGCATAAAGAGAAGCTACTGTGAAGACAATAGCGGATGAAGAGAGAAGAGACAAGAGGAAAAGGGAAAGTATGTAGAAGAACTCATGGATTGATTCAGGATAGAGGGTAAGCAAAAACTGGGAGAAATGGAATTTTACATAATAACTGAGCCAATGAAAGTGGGAAAATGTGGGTTATGGTACTAATCAAAAAGAGCGGAGATGGTGATTTGGCTGGGATTTTCACTGCTTCTCCGATGATTTGATTTGCATCGAAAAATTTGAGGTCTTTTGCTGCAGTAAAGAGCTCCATCTTGCTGTTTAGTTACACTGGTGAAAGAAAGAAAGCAGAGAAGGCGACAATATTTATCAGACAGCAAGACGAAGCCGTTCTGCTGACCTTAAAACTTGTCAACCGTGGTAACCTGACAAAATGATCAGTTCCAGGCAGTTAAGAACATGGTAAATTACAAGCAAAGACCAGAAAAACAGAAATGACAAGAAAAGTAAGAATTCGAGCATATAATTAATAAGATGGTTCAGGAGATGAACCTTGCTTGGAGGACCAATGAAGGGATGTGAGCAACGTCTAGAGAGAACATCACGAATCAGTAGTTTCTGGCCGTTGTAGACTTGCAGTTGTCGATATGGAAATCTTACTGGAAGGATAACCTAGCAAGCGCATGTAAACGTACACACTTACTATATACTCTGCCTCTCCTTCATTTTGGTAAAACCAAGGAGATGGAGCACTTTCACCTCTCCCGTTATAGTCAGGAACATCTACCAGCCGCAAAATCATAAGAAAATCCAGCAATTGCTGTATGGAAAATAGCTTGCTCTCGCACAATTGGCAGGTCTCTAAGATCCCTGTATCTCCAGTTGTACAGCATGGCTACATTTGGCTTGGCTCTACCTTGGGCATTAAGCTCAATATACGGTATACCAAGACGGACAAATCTCGCGAACAAGCTCTGGTCTACGTGGCTGTATTCTGGAAAGCCATGTTCTTCTCAACTAGAGGCAACTGGTGGTAATCTCCAGTTAATATGCAGCGCTTGAGACGTGCATAACCATTCTCCTACCTCTGAAGAAGCATCGGAATGAAAGTCTAAATCTCTAAAATCTGTGCGCTTTCTTCCATAAGCCTTATTACTGAAGGAAATCCTTCCTCATGAGTGCAGGTCATGGCTACAATCTTTGCTTGTTTGGTCATCAGATAATTTTCCCTGTCAGCCGTAGACTTGAGCAATTCAAAACCCCTACACTCTTCAACTTCAAGTTCTTGAAAAATTGTTGGAAGGTGACGGAAACATCCTTCTGCTGCATATGTATGTCTTTTTTCAAAAGACTGGCCTGAGAAGACTGGTAGAACTGTGTTGGAGAAGAACTCACCAAATGGAAACCACTCTTTATTATCTTATTTTGCACACAAGCTGCTAAGAAGTAGACATGAAGCAACCAAAAGTACCCGTCAGTTTCTCAAGTGTATCCCACATCTTCTGGGAGTTGAAGAGATCTTGCCAGCCTTTCTACTTCGGCAAGCAGCTCCAATCGTCTAACAAGCATAGCATTTACTCTGCTTTGCCAACTAAAATCAAGATCAGTAGCTAATTATTGCGCTCCTTGACCCGAACAAAGAAGGTACCTCTCAGGGACATCCTTCTGCCATAGTAAAACGAACAATGTTAAAATATTTCAAATGTGAAGATCCACATTTAACAAAGGCCATTCCTCTATATTTAAAATATATATCTTATTCGTATTGGAAAATAAATTAGGCAACTTGTCTCTGGAAAAAAAAAGGTCTTAATCTGCTATATTGTTGGAATCCAACCGGAAATGAAACATTGTGGCGATTTAAACTATGCCTGGGTTCGCAATACTGAGTTCAGCACTTCACAAATTAAAAAAAAAAATCTAAGATCTTCGAAATGGTTGATCTATCAGACTCGAAGCTAATTATAACACACAAAAGCATCGAAACAATGGTTTCTTTAAACTTTAAAACCTTAACAAAGAGCCTAGTGTATGCATCCTAAGTGGACAGTAATAGAAGATTATATTCACATGAAGATTTCTTCAAAATGTCACTCAGTAGTCTCATACCTGCATTATCTTTTCGAAAAGATCATTCAGAGCCTGATTCGAGTGAGTAATAATCAGCATTCTTTGTGATAAAGAACATTCAAGATTTGTCCAGCTGTATCAGTCTTTCCAGTACCAGGAGGACCAACAACCATGGTTAACCCTGGATGTATTCCAGAGATATTGGCTCCAACCTGCGACGCAGTAAAGTCAAATGAATGAACTTTATTAGCATGCAATAGAAAGCATTCAGAAAAGAGAGAGTAAGCTATTCAAGGACTAGCTTAGTATACCTATCGCTTCTTTCTAGGGGTGAAACGAACAATGCAGTTCATCCAACAACAAACTTAATCAAAATTGAGTTAACAGAAACTATGATACAATCACACCTAAACCAACAAAATGTTGTACTGATACATACCAAGAGTCTTTACTGGTGGTTATTACTCAATGTTCTATACAAATGCTTAGTTTTCCAATTATTACCAAAAAATACAGATTCGCTCATGGTCATGGTTTCTGCTAAACCTAGAAACTACCAAATGTGTGATACCAACATGTCTGTTTCAAAGCTCTTAATTATATGAGAACTAAGGTGACCTTTCGGAAATACGGGCTAGGATTGTCAAATCGATACTCAAATGAGGTACCACTTGAACATGCATTGTACAATGGAAGATCATATGATGCCAGGGTTTTTCATGTTAGTATGTTACTTGTAAACATAATGACTTTAGAAATCTAAAACGAACAATGTACGCACAAGTTTGTATACACTACACAAATCCCAATCTTTCTATCACACAAAGACATTAACATTCAAGCAACATATGCAATTCCGCTTCGAAGAAAATAATAAGAGAAACAGCCAAAATTGCACAAATTTATAGCAGAATGGATGAATAGTAACATATACAATATTTTATATAAATGGTTTCCCAAGTACCTGGATGGGAGTAAATCTAAAAGAGTTCTTTCTAGGCTGATTCTGAAGATATAGACCTGGATCATGGGGAACATATGCCTCAACAATAAGCTTTTCAAGCTCCGGAACCTGAATCCACCATATGCACATCATTGTGTGCATCTGTCGCTAATTTTGTATTTCCTAAAAGTGCATGCATACTGCCCTGCAGAGCCTTCGGAAACTTCAACCGAACAGCGTTTCAGGATGTGAAACTTTGTTTGCCATCTGGACCTGTAAAGCAAACCTACAAAATAAATGAAATATATAAGAATAGGTCCTGCAAACAATTGAATGCTAATGCATGCAACTCATGAGATCCCCATACCTGATAATGTGGAAAACTCATTCTCAAATGATCTGCATCAAGAAACATGTCTTTGAAGTCTACTGTGCCAAGAAAATCAGGCATATTTGTCCATTGTGCCGCAGAAGAGTTCTCATAGCCCAAGAACATACTGTGCAACCAGTTGGGAACAATACAAGATTCATTCACAAGGTCTCTTATGGGTTCCAGGATTACTCGGAAGTTTCTCTTTGGCTTTCCTCCTCAAGAGTACACCTTCCTCTGCAATGTCGTTGACATCCATGAAGTACTGTGTTGTATCCAAGGCAACAGTAACAGTTCATAATTCACCTTTAGGAGCTTTCAGTTCACATCTTTCGATTCGCTCAGTAAAATCATTCACGAGACCACCCTCCTCGCGCGGATCTCAATAGCTTCAACGCCACATACAAACTAAATGCTGAGGCTCTCTGGTACAGTTAATTTTGCAGCTTCCTCCGAACTGAGAGCCTCGGATGAAGGACAGATGGATAATAGAAATAACACATCTTGAGTGAACATAACATCTTCAGTTACAGAGGCAGGCTTGACCTCTCCTACATTGGGTTGCTTAACCACTTTGATCCTAAATTCCTTGATTGGCACTCCCATCCTTGACCAACCTCAAAAAGCAGTTTCTTCCCCTCAACATTTAAGTATGCAAGAAGATGTTGAACAGCCTCCTGAATGTCTTCTCGAAATTCCAATGTTGATTCAAGACGGAAAAGATTGAAGATTCTCAAAAGATAATCATGAAGGGACGGAAACTGAAGATTTAACTTT
Source organism: Papaver bracteatum (assembly GCA_023529315.1). Lineage (NCBI taxonomy): Eukaryota > Viridiplantae > Streptophyta > Magnoliopsida > Ranunculales > Papaveraceae > Papaver > Papaver bracteatum. The sequence continues at coordinate 7,020 of JAJJWX010004546.1, forward strand.
GGGAATGCCAGGCATCCCCGGAGTAATTCATACTTGAAACAAGGCTTTCATCACACGTTATCTGTTCATTTGGGTATAATGGAAGTGCATTTATAGCCTCCTTTTGGGGACTGGCGTTTCTCAAGAAAGGAGACCATGACTTCAAAAAGAAAATCAACCCTCTTTGCCCAGGGATCTTTGCTAGACACCAACTTGAGCTGTAAAGGAAAATAGTGTTAACCACTATATAAATAGTCAACCAATATGCAAATGAACAAGGAAAATAACAAGTAGATCACAGACCTTATTGCAAACCAAGTCTTGTAGCTCCTCAGGAGAAAGCACAGATAATTTCTTAGTCAGATCAGAACGAATTAAGCCAACATTAGCCAATGCAAGCTCTTTCAACTACAATGGTCAAAACAAAACATAGGTGAGATTAGACCATCAATAAACATAATTTTATGACCAGTGTGCAATTCGTATCCGGAATAAGGAGAACACTGTTTGCATATGAACACTGATCAACACACCTTGCGAATTTTCTTGGACGCTAAGAACTGGAAAGCTTCTATGAGGAAATGGTGAACAAGAACAACATTGTCGTCAGACAGCTGAGTCCCAGTATGATAATTAATCTCAAATCCTTCGTACAACTGGAGCAGATCAACCAACAGTGCAAAAAGCCGTCGCTTCGGATGGTTATAAAGAGCACTTAAATGACATTTGGGAACAACCGCAACATCAGCAACAACAGGCCTCAAAAACCTAAAGAGTCATTTAGTATATCAGTTAAAAATATTTCATCTCCAATTGGCGAACAAACATGATATAATTGGTTTCAATGTTATACCTCCTTGCGGGAAGTTTGGGTTAACAAATCAATGAGAAACTCCAAGAACCTTTCACAGTATGGCACAAAGCCATTACCAACTTGTTCAGAACCACCAAATTGATATCTCCATGATCCACAGTATGGCACAAAGCCATTATCCACCTGTTCAGAACCACCAAATTGATTATCTACATGATCCGATTGTTTGTGGAAAAATCTGGGAACCACCAAATTAACAGGTATGACTTATGAGCATTTTTTCATAAAGAAATATCATGATTAATATACCATAAGCCCATGCTAAAAATGAGATGAACACGTTGAACTGCAGTGTTATACCTCCTAAAATTCTTCAATCAGATTCTTTACAAATCTTACTTTGAGCTTGCTTAAGAGGTCAAAAGGCTCTCCTCGTTTCTCTGCTTCCTTAGATTGCTTCTTTATCAATATATGCCATTTATTTATTAAATTGGGGTCGAGGCACATCTCCATCTTCCTACTAAAATCACCCCAGTCACGTAAATGGAAAGGTCATGAAGATAAACTTGACCCACACTAAACTGAAATTAAAAAGTAATACTACCTGAAACCGCACATGAGACAAACAACTCCAGACACGTAGACTTGCTGGCTTCAATACTGTCTGGTAAGACAATATCATCTTCCAAACTCTACCATAAACAACAAAATGTTTAGCAAGTATAGAAAACCATAAGAAGCCCTCAGAAGGGAAGAAAATGAAACATTAATAACGGAGTAAGATGAATCAGTTATGGTCCATATGCCTTTGCAAAGGTATGCTAATGCTAAGGTATGTATACAAACAAACAGACACAATTGGTAGTGGATAAAAGAAGAATACCTGAAAGATATTAAAGTTCTTCCCTACCAATCCATCAACAGCTAAATTGTCATAGAAAGACATCCAAGCAGCTATATTCTCTCTAAACTACATTATCCAACAACAAATTTCAATAAAACTCCATTAAAATCAAATTTCTCAAAAAAATCAAAGAACACTAGGGTTTCAAAAATAATAGGTACATACACACCTTCTCATTAATCATGAGTATCATTTCATAAGATGTTCCAAGCTAGCAGTATCAGAATCAAAATTAGGCCAGAGATACTACTCCAAATACCGAGAAACCTCTAAATTCATAACTCTGTGAAAGGAAACAGTCTTATTATGATCTTGTTTCACTGAGAGCTCAGGCTCGTAAATTTCTTTCGCGAGATCAGGATTGAAAGGATTCTTGATATAATTACTTGATGCAATTTTAGTTAACTTATCGAACTCGAAACAGTAGATAATGGTTTTTTATCCGGTGATAGATATGAAATCCCGGCTGGATATTCACTGATTCGCTGCCGTTTGAAATTGTGTGATTGTGTACCAGATCCATGAACTTTAGGCATTGTGAGAATAGGCTTCTAGGGTATTACAGTGAAGAAGAATGGGGTTGTGGTGAATAGGGAGAGAGGGAACAGACTGATTGTAAAATGGACGAATGAAAGGAACACATTTACTATTAGGCCGGTTCCTATTAGGGTGGCTAACCCACCCATTTGCCATGCCAGCTGGCCTGGCAAATTGGCCGCGCCACTACGGTAATAACGTTAAGCAATCGAGTCTCGACCGCTAGCGGTGTAGTCTCCACCGTTCGGTTGATTTTAAACCTCCAACGGTTCTTTCTCCACTGTTATAAAAATGTGACATTCACACTCAAAAATTACACCAAATTTTTTACACAAAAAAATTCTATTTCTATCTTATTTTTCAAAATGGCAGAGTTTGAATTCCAACTTGACTTGGCTACCCAACTTGATTTCTCCGGAGTGGTGCTTGAACCCGTCATTAGTAAGATATGTGAAGGTTTAAAGAAATAGGTAAAAACCAAAGAAATCTAAATTAAAATTCTAAACTTTTAATGAAAGATGCACTAGTTTTATATTAATAATATCTTAGAATTAAAATTTGATACAAATCATAGATGCATCATATTTGGGCAGCTAATCTAAACTAATCATATTCGGGCAACACCCTCAAGATAAGATAACAACCATCAAATTGAAAATCTTTTCTCACTCTGTTACGCCATTCGAGCCGACACATTTGCTCCACATCAAATGTGTTTTGGCCATTTTGTCGGTTTAGATAGCCTTCGGTAAGTGCAGCAACAAACAACTTCACCTCCATGTTTATTATTCGAAAGCGTTGACACAATCCATTTGCATCTCGATTATTGAGGTTCATTGTATCTTCTTGAAATCTCTGAATATGAGACTCCATACATACTCTTGATGTTGATGTTGTCCATCATTGGCCATATCTTGTATAACAAAAACATAATGCCTGCAAATGGATTCATCTTCAGCTATGTTAAATTTGCGAGCTCGAACTCGAACTGACATGTTGGATTTATGGAGTGAAAGAATGGAGATTGAAGAAATGGTGTGAGTTGAAATGAAATTTGATATCGTATTTATAGGATGAAAAAATTATGACCGTTAGATGAGATGATACGAACGTTCGAGTCTTGACCACTGGCGGTGGAGACTACACCTACCGGTGTTTGCTACACCGAACAGTCGAGACTCGACCGCTCGGTAGACACTTGACCTGGCCTGGCAAAACTGTCAAATCAATAGATTTGCACCCCCACCCCCACACCCCCATAGGAACCGGCCTTACCCCCTCAAATTGTTAGTTGACTCGGTGTCTGGATCAGACTCAATCTTGACTAGACACGAGTTAGATGACAGACAGGCTATTTCTTAATTTGAATTGAGTAAGACCTGACTCGGACATAATTTATGATTCAGACATTTTTGAGTTAGGGAAAAAAATACCCATGATTAATGGGACCAACCCACTTTTGAGCCAGCGAAGTCAAATCTGACTCAAAAAAACAAACACATTGAGTGAGATTCAGATGAGTCGGGTGATTTCAGTCTTATCCAAACGAGTCAGATCAAGGGAAAGAAATGATGTTAGTCTTTCAAAGAGCAAATCAGGAAAAATTTAAACCTTTAGTAAAAATATCTGCAATCTTTAGTTAAAGAGAATAGTAAATTGAATGTTAGACTCTGTGAATGAACATGGAAGTATCTGCATGAAAAATAGTAAATCCCATATAAACAACAACCTTAACCAATTTTTCATACAAATCCCTTATAGCTTTCTTTAGACCATATACGAGCTCATAATGTAACTTACACGAAATATTAGGATGTGTAGCACCCTAAAATCCTAGTGTTTGAGTCATGAAAATGTCATCTTTCAAATATACATGCAGAAAAGCATTGCTAACATCGAGATGTTCGACTTGCCAGTTGAATTGAACAATAACAGAAAATATATTAATCTAATTAATTTAGGTTGTCTACGTACAGCATAGAAAGTTTCACTATAATCAAGATCTTATTGTGGATGATGCCTCTTAAATAGATGTTAACCTAGCTCAGTCACAAAAACAACTTGCATTATTTAGCAATGTATATTAGATGCACTCGAGTTTCTTACCAATTATAATTCTATCAATGCACTCAATTTATAAAAATCTCTGTTAGAGCACTGCTCGGTCGAACTCGCAAGCGTTGCTATCTCAAGCTTGTTTGTCAAGTTTAGTTGTCAAAACTATAAGTCATCTAGTCTACTTATAGCCATGTCTCGGATTAGGATAGAATGTGTAGTTGAGCTTTAGATTTCAGGGCGTTCATCGATTGAAGACGAAGAATTACTAAGGGGAGCTTGTGGAACTTCATCAACAAAAGGTATGTGGATACTTGAACTCATCTATCACTTAGAAGTCTATTTCGATTATATCTCCAATTGAGAAAAAAGTCTTATAGCTATATAGACTTTACTTTATACACATTTGATATTTCGAGCTGAGTTTAACTCGCTTACATATTTCTCGAAATATATGTTGGTAAGCTTTCGCTTTAACCAAGTTCATCTTTTATTCTTGACGAAATTCAAAAGATGATCATGTTAAAATCGCATGGTAACATCTTACATGATTTGCGTGAGACAGTCATTTGATGTAGACTCGGAATGTTTTGTATTGATCATTTGATCACTTGAAAATTGCGTTGAAGCTAATAGTTTGTGTGACACATCTATTCTCGTCTTCTAAGAATGTTTCAATGATTAAAATGGGAGTTTAGAACAATTAATCTTTGATTGGATATATCACAGTATGAGGCTAACTGTTTCATGTGTATTCCAAGTCCGGGACATTAGTATGCATACCCGTATGCGTACTAATTGAACAGTTGAAGTCCGAGAACTATAGTATGCGTACTTATTTCAACTGAGTTCGGTCATGAACAACAGTATGCATACCCATTTGCATACTGGCGAACAATACAAAGTCCGAGAAGTTAAGTATGCGTACCCATTTGCATACTTGAGTGGGTTAAGTTGTAAAATCGGTTATGTATGTTTACATACTCATGAACAAATACATTTATATAATAAGGAATGCAATATTTGCAAACCGTGGCTATAATGTTCAGGAATCGACTCGAGTGGATCAAAACCGATTTTGCTTCAATTGTGTCGTGTATACTTTTATGAGAATATAAACAATTGAAAAACTCTATAACTAGTTTCATTTGAGTCATTTGAACTAGTTGTGATTAAGATGAACAAGGTTGATATGAAAGTGTTCATATGGATAACTTCGGTTAACTGTAATTGAGTCAACTCAATATACACGTTTAGGTACGGTTAGTTGGTTACCCATATCTAAATGAAAGTATATTTCATTTGTGAGTAATAAGCTAAGTCAATCTAACGGTTGAAAGATATTAGATTGAATATTAAATCAGGTTTCATCTAACGGTAAATATTGAATGCTTTGTTACCAAGGTAACATTGATTGCAAACCCTGATTTGAAGACTATATAATGGAGAACTCTAGCAATTGGGAAACCTAATCCCCACACCTCATGTGTGATACTAGTTGCAACTAGATCAGTCGATTATCCTTTAACCTAGGTTTTTCTAAAACCATAATAGGTTAACGACTTCATTGGTATTTTGAAGCCACACCCAACCATTTTCTCTGTAGTTGCGTGTTATGATCTTACTTTGTTTTATCGTATTGAGTACTATCTTCTCTAATATTTGTTCGAGATTTAATCTCTGATAGGTAAGATATAAAAAGTAATCATAAAGATCTTCGTCTCATTCTTTGTGATTCCACAATATATTATTCCGCTACCATACTGTTACGATTATCGTGAGGTGATTGATATTACTAGGTTGTTCTTCGGGAATATAAGATCGGTGTATCAATTGGTTCATGTTCACCCTGATTTACCAAAAAACGGAAAAATAAACTCGTAGGTATTTTTGTGGGAGACAGATTTATCTATTCAATATACTTTTATATGTGAGATAGATTTGTTTATCAAGCGTTCGACTTTGTGTTGTAGAAACTCTTAGTTGTGGGTGAGATCAGCTAAGGGAATCAAGTGCGTAGAATCTTGCTGGGATTCAGAGGCATAAGGAACACGACTGTACCTTAATCAGTATGAGATTGGTTAGGGATCAACTACATTCCAGTCTGAAGTTAACTTGTAGTAGGCTAGAGTCTGTAGCGGCTTAATATAGTGTGGTATTCAAATCTGGACTAAGTCTTGGGGGTTTTCTGCATTTGCAGTTTCCTCGTTAACAAAATTTCTGGTGTATGTGTTATTTCTTTTCCGCATTATATTTTCTATATAATTGAAATATCACAGGTTGTGCATAGTTTAATCAATTAGATAATTTAACCTTTGTTTGTTGATATAAATTAATTGATAATTGAACATTGGTCTTTGGTACCGTTCAAGTTGTTTTGCATAATAATCAGGCTCAAGGATTTCTATTTGTTTGATTTGTTGATTACATTGAGAAACAGAGATATAACTCTTGGATGTATTTTCCTTGATATTGAGTCTGACTGTCTAGTTGATTCTCTTGGAAATATATTGGAGTTAGTCCATACATATTGGCTAAACGAAATATTGGGTGTGGTTGTTAGACCCCCGCTTTTTAAATTGGTATCAGAGCAGGAGAACACATTTAAGACCTCATAAGTCTGTGTTTGTAGCAATCTGACTCTATGGACAGAAACGCTATGTATATAAACGTACCACTAATCTTCGATGGCTCGAATTACTTATGGTGGAAAAAATTTATGTGTGCTTTTCTCCAAGCACGTGATTTTCAATCATGGGTTCGTGTAGTTAATGGCTATGATCCTCCAGTTGTTACAGAAGGTGATGTAACTGCTCCAAAGGATATTGGTGCATATGTTCCTGCCGAGATTCTCGATGCAAAGCAAAATTCTGACGGATTAAATGCTATCATCCATGCCATTACCCCGTATCTTCAGCATCATATGACTACGTGCACTAAGTTTAAAGAAGCCTAGGATATCTTATAAATTGTATTCGAAGGAAATTCCTCTTAGAAAGAAGCTAGGCTTCAAAACCTAAATTTTGATTGGGAAAACCTTTGTATGGCTGATGAAGATTCATTTGATGAGTTTATTCACAAAGTGTCTGAAATTGTTAATGCATCGTTTGCATCAGGTAAGACTATTCCTGAAATGGACATTGTGATGAAAATTCTCAAATCATTGTCAGCCAAATACTATTCTAAGAAACATGTCATCGTTGAAGGAAATAACCTCGATACACTTTCTAGAAATACTCTTGTTGGGAAGTTAAATATCTTTGATCATGAGCATACATAATCTGGGAAGGATACTGCTTTCAAAGCACAAAAGAATACTAAATTACTTGATAAAAGTAAAAGTGTTGGCAACTCTGTTCTTGATCCTATTAATACTGATTAATCAGATGCAGATCTTGACAACTCAGTTTCACTGATCACAAGACAGTTTAAAGATCTTCTTTTGAAGAGAAGTAAACGGTTCATCTGAGATAAACCCAGGTCATCAGTCAAACCTCGTGACCATGCCCCTCAGAATAATAGGGACACTATTGATACTAATGATGAGGATATGCCACAGTGCTTCAAGTGTAAATATTTTGGTTATTTTGCTAATGAGTGTCCAAATTACATAAAATACACTGGGAACAAAGGTCTTGCTGCAACTCTTGATGAAATGTATGATCACTATGATTTGAACGATGTTGAAAAGTCAAGTGTTGCAATCCTTGGTGAAAATATTGATTTTGATAATTGTAGCAATATGTACATCAATTTTGATATTCTTCTTGGAGAATAAACTTCGTCAATCACTATGGAGGATAAAATGGATTTTTCCCTGTCTACTAAAAAATTTATTTCACATGTTTCAGGTACCTCAATTTTTTTAGCAGCATGTTCAGCTATGGTATCTGAACCGTCCTCCACAGTGACATATTCTTATTATACTTTTAAGGGTCATGAACTCTCTAAGTGTTACAAGTACAAGCATAAAATAAGATATGTGAAAAAACTTCAACGGAGAGCAAATCGATTAGCAAACAAGCTCAAACTTGTTCAGAATCCTAGTTCATCCGAGGTATGTAAACTCAATAATTCTCCGAAAAAATTAATTTCTAAAGAAAAAATTATACCTCTATAGAAAAGAACAAGGTTTAAACAGTCTGTGCAAAACGTATTTGGAATTACGTATAAGAAGAGTATGGTCGACGGATTATTGTTCACCCCAACCCAGCTTAACTATGTTGAAGATGCATCTTGTCTCATGTGTCTGTATTCAAAGAGACAAGAGATGTTTACATATCAGGCTTTAGAAAAAATAAAATTATTGTTTTATTTTTCTCTTCTTTATGTTTTTGGAATTTTGTTGATCCTTTCATATCATAAATTGGTATTCAAAGATTTTCCTTTTTTCATTAAAAGATGGTTAAAATCGATAATTTTATCTTCTTTAGGGCTATGAATTGGTCGTACGTGAATCCTACTCTATATAGGTTTTGTAACCCTACATTCCTTTTTCCTTCTCTGAAAACTCTTTTTATCAAAAGATTGCTTGGTGAGCTTTAATTGTGTATTTCTCTCACAATTCCATATTTGAGTGGAGACTCCGAGCATCATGTCTTTTGATAGAAAAGATGTTAATATGATTTTTAATCCATCAATCATGAAGGAAAAAGATAAGTCTCATTCCTCTACAACTTTGAAGAGAAAAAGGAAGAATATGAAAAAACCAAGGGTTATCCCCTGTAATCTTCAGAAGTTTTCTGATGTTCTTGAAGAGTTGAAGGAAACAATGAAGGAGATTCAGTAAATAAAGACTTTTTTTTAAGAACTCTTGAAATTCAGAAGGCCCTGGTTCGGCATCAGTCAAGAAGGTTTGTTGGAATTGAATCCTTTCTTCACGAACCTTATGTTCCAATGGCTGTTGACGACAAGGAGTTCGGGGACGATAAAGAATTTTTCAGAGGTCTTAATGTCTAGTAAACTTTTTATGAGAATTTATTCTTGTGTTTTAAAAAGGATAACTAGGATTTGGAATAGAATATATTGTGATTACACATAGCTATCGCCAACGATTTTCATCTTACAATGTTTTAGATTTATTTATTTAAATTCTAAAGTTTATTTGGAAAATGATTTTGCAGTATTAATCTCTATTGGTTTTATATATTGCAAATAATGTTTTAGGATATGTGTGTTTATGTCCGTGAACTATGATTATCCCATATATATCAAAAGTTAAGTCTATTATGTCATTATGCAAATATTGATGGAAAATAGAATAAACTTTTGATGTCAAAGATTAAGTCTATGGTATCATTATGCAAATATTGATGAAAAATAGAATGAATCTTTGAATATTCCGCAGTATTGATCTTTCCCTGATCCACTTTCATGTTAAAGTACTGTACGGCTCCGTAAGTTTTCTTATGTTGAGCATTTCCGATTAAATTGATCATTGAGGTTCCTTTGTGGTTAATTTAATTGAGTTTTCTGGATACAAATGCATGTTTCATGTGATTTGTTAATGTCAAAAGAAATTCTTCTTTTCTTGTAAAAGTATGGTCGCTCTTGTTGTTCTTTCGGGAATGAGTTTTTATGGGGGAAAGTTCTTAATTGAACTTGTGCTTAATTGCCAAATCTTTTTGGGAAGTGCGGTTGTAGAATATTATAGGAGTTATCTTTGTATCTTTATAAACTCCTTGTGCTTAGTTACCAAAGAAATCCTTCTTTTCTTGTAAAAGTAAGGTCTCTCTTGTTGTTCTTTAGAGAATGACATTTTGTGGGGGAGAGTTCTTAATTGAATTTGTGCTTAATTGCCAAATCTTTGTGGGAAGTGCGGTTGTGGAATAGTGTAGGAGTTATCTTGTATCTTTATAAACTCCTTGATGAATACACTAAGTTTCGACTATGTGAAATCATTGAAACAAAGTTGATATGTTCTCTTTTAGTCATGAAGTATCTCTATGAGAATTTCATTATGATCTCGCTAGTTTTCGTACCTTTGCCCATTTATATTGACAAAAAGGGGGAGAAATATTGTGTAGTTCACACTATAAATACATATGGTTTACGGATCATTATGTAAGGGGGAGTGGTTTTCATTGTGAGATGAAGTATTTACTAAGAGGGAGTAATACATATCATTGTAGTATTATTGTCAAAGTGTGATACAATTGAACTTTGATGTTGTGTAATAATACTATGACATTGTATAACAATAATTGAGAACACCTGCTTTCTTGTTTTTATGGCTAAGGATCTTCAAAAACTATGATGCTGAGTTGAACACGTTCAGAATCACTGGAGTACTTGAAAGTGATGAATATTTCGAGTAATGTTGAAGAACCAAGAAAATCAAGCATTTGGATGAGAAGCTGCAAAGTTTATTTATTTTGTAATCCATGTGTATTGATAGTTTTGTCACTAAAATTGACAAATGGGGGGATTGTTAGAGCACTGCTCGGCAAGAGTTGCTATCTCAAGCTTGTTTGTCAATTTTTAGTGACAAAACTATCAATACATATGGAAAACAAAATACATATGAATCTCAAGCTTGCTAGAGCACTACTCGGTCGAACTCGCAAGCGTTGCTATCTCAAGCTTGTTTGTCAAGTTTAGTTGTCAAAACTATAAGCCAGCTAGTCTACTTATAGCCATGTCTCGGATAAGGATATAATGTGTAGTTGATCTTTAGACTTCACGGAATTCATCGATTGAAGACGAAGAATTTCCAAGGGGAGTGTAGCGCCCCCTAAGCTAACAGCTGACTAATCCAAGAGATTAACTAAAAATAGAGGCACTAAAATCCAAATTAAACACTTAAACTTTCAATTAAGAAATCTGCTATAAAACTTAACCCAAAACTAACCCCTCTCAGAAATATATATACAAGATCTTCTCTCAAATGATACATATATAATAGTCATTTGGTTTTCAAATAAAATATACAACATAATAAACATAACGAGAAATTAATCAACTAGCGAACTCAACCCTTGAAGCTTTACTGCATAATTTGATCATCCTAAATGAAGTGGGAATAATTAACATTTAACTTCTAAGTAATCATAAGCAAGAATTGGAAAATAGTACATGTTTTTCCGAAAACATTGAACAGTGACTAAGTCACTGAAATAATCATACATGTATATGGAACAAACTCCTTCGTCAAACAATGTACTAATATGGTTGTGAACCCCTAAATACTGGCAATTCACACCTATATAGATATGGATGCCACCAAGACCATGGTGACCAACTCTATTCAATAAAATCTCTAGGTATAAAAGTGAAGGAGCGTATCCTATATACCACAAGCGGAAATTCTCATTTCCCATAACAATTCATGTTGACGACGAAACAATACAAGTCATTTCCACATCGTGGAAAGATTCACAGAAATAACAGGATTATCATAATGCATTTTAAACAAAATATTGAATGCAGAACTAGATAATGCATGAGTTTGTAAAGCATAAACTTTTATAAAAACAACAATAATGATTACAAAACTGTTAAATGAAATCCACACCTTTTTGATGACAAGCCTTGCCTACCTCGAGATCCACGATCCACTGGTTCGTCCTTTGAATCGATCGTTATTAATAATTAACTGTTAATCACATAAGAATTCTAAGATTCTAGCCAAAATGGCTCACACAAGAATTATACAATTCTATCTAATGGTTCTAAGCCCATTTATGGTTCTACCCCTTTTTATTCTTTAACTTTAGCATAGCTAAGAGTTTACTAATCCAATTGTGTTGATTCTATAGTCCATTAGCTAAGTCTTATGAATATCTACAACTTTGTAGTAGGAACCGAAAGCTAATTCGGACCATAAGTGGTCCAATTCATTAATATAAGATAACTAGTCTAAAGCTCAAGTCCACTTAAACAAACCCATTAATAAGGGCCTGGCCCAACTGGGTCAATCTAACGGTTTAACTAACAGTCAAGAGTCAACTAACAGTCAACGTCAGTCAAAGGTCAAAGTCTAGGGTCAATGGTCGAATATGAATCGGTCAACTGATTCAACTCAATCAAGAGTCACTGAGTCAAGTTTGGTCAGGTCTGGTCACTAAGCTAACTCAGTCAGATACACCAAGTCAGGTAAGTCAGCTAGACTGACTGGGATGTCTAACAGGCCTAAGTCTCAAATATAGAAGTTCAAAATAACCATTATACATTTCATTCAATCAAAAACAACTTTACGAGATCAATTTCTAATACAAAATCTATTACCTTAATCTGCAGATTTGCCGAGGCTTCATTAAGGCCACTGCCAATGACATAATAATCAACTACATTCTACACATCACAAGCACACTCAAGTTCGAGTTCAACACAACCAAATCAAACATAGAACCACTATGAGCTCTTCCACAGCTTACACTTCCAACTCCATTCCAAGTCCGTCACTACAATCCTACAATCAGATTTATCTCCATGGTTCTTCACTACAAATTCACACCAAACTCTTTAGGGAAATCTAAACTCGGACAATTCACTACGTAATTCAATACTCTTGCCACTTCAATTGAGATCACCCTCAATCCAATAACCACGATTACTCATACCCATCTCTTGAAATCACAAGTTCATACAAACTATAACAACAACAACCCAACACCCATACACATTTCATTATCACCTGTAATACCATTTCAATTCTCACTTCATCAATAATCATATAAAACCAGTAATAGAAACATAACTCTATAAGTTCCAACTTAAAAAGAACACTTACCTCTGGATGGAGTCAATCAAGCACCCAAAACTGAATTCTTCTTTACTTGTCTCAAATTCATTACATCATCTCAAAACCACCACCACCTCAACAGTTTAACTTAAGTCAACACCAATACACATCTCTTCCCATGTAACCTCCACTCTAATCTAAACTACACCCACAGCTTCATTATAAACTCATCTCAACTCAGAAATTCATTAACAGACCAACCTAAACTATACACATACAATATTAAAGCTTCAAACAATATCAAACTTCATTCACAGTTCATTCAGAAACTTATAACTCAACACAGAAATTGACTAATATTTAAAAAAAACAATTTCTTAACTGTCCATGTATTCACATACATCTAGACTTCAACTATGATGGTTTCTGCATCAATTCCACAACTTCCTGAATCCATTTCATATAATTCATATTAAAACCATACTCCCAACACACATCAATTATAAACATAACTAACTCCAACTCTTCTCATCTTCATAATTCAGCATACTAAACTTCAATTTCATCATATAATCACTAACAATTTATAACTTATAAACTCAATGATTGAAATCAATCACTATACTAAATTACTGAGAAAGATTGCCTCGAATACAAACTTTGAAGTTCCGTTCTTCCTTTATTAATCACCATCAGTCTCACCTTTTCCATCTGTATCCGAGAATCGTGAACCCTAAATACCAAATTCAATTCCCAAATCTTCCTTTCTCTAATTCAACTCAAAACATCAATCACCATCTCCAATCTAACAACCCTATCCTTTAATTCTTCTTAATCATCACTTGAAATCGAATTCCAAATAAATTCACAGAAACCCTAGCTCTTTGATTCTTCGTTTCATGTTCAAAACAACTTCACATCATCAATACAGCACCAACCCATTCGATATTCATCTATTGTCATCTAGAAATCATCATAAATTGTTCTACACAAGACCAACCTCAAATCCAAAAACCCTAACTTCTTGATTTCTCAATTCAACTTCCTTCTACACCCAAACAGTACAAACACCACTACCATCAACTACTCCATGATCTTCTCCACCTCCTAATGATCATCAAACCTCCACTCGAACTCTCAATCACTCGCGGAGAAGAAAGAACAGGGAAGAAAGAAACAGAAAAGAGAGAAGAAGAAAGAAGGAGAGTGAAGAAGAAAAAGAATAGAGATCGAGTTTATCTTCTCGATCTGAAGATAAGGCCGACCAAAAAAAACTAAAGGCACCCAACAAAAGGCAGACCTTCGGTGCCCGCGGAAGGTAACTCGGCTGCGTTGATAAGTCTTGAGTGTGAAATGACCATTTTAACCTCCACACAAATCAGATTATTTCTTCTTCGCCCAATATCCAAACGACATGTTCGAGTAGTCCTTTCCGCGTAACTTTTCGAGATCTATCAGGTGGTACTAGTTTCGTCTCTAGATCGTTGTTAGATTAATTCCTATTAACGTTCGTGTTAAACTAATCGGAATATTATTGGCTAATACGTCTCTTGACTAGTCTAATAGTGTTGACGAGCTTGAGGATCGTTACATTCTCCCCACCTTATAACATTTTCGTCCTCGAAAATCACACCATCCTTTTAGTCTTCAGAAACTCCCCACCTTATAGAAAAACATATCTCTTGTCTAAGCGCAAACAACATAAATCATAGCACAAACCTATATGGCTCTACAACTAAAATTTGTAATTTGTAGCTCTAGGTTCAACTATGTTGATTTAAGTTCTATCAAATAGGGAAGTCTAAGTTTCTTACATGAAAATTTTCTACACTAATCTCTAAGTCAATAACTTACTGGTTCTAATTAAGAGGGAAGATACTCTATAATAAAGTTTCTAAGTAAAATTTGGGATCTATCAGTTCATTAATAGAAGCAAGTCTCCCTTCAATGCCTAGTGATACAAGAATGCAGTTGCCCTGTCTAGGTTCGCGACGCCTGACAATGCCTACTACCTAACAAGTATCACCTGAACATATCAGAATTACCAACCTCACTATTCCCCAGTGTTGGATTAACTAAGTGCAAACTTATTACGATTAACCAAGTGTTAATTTAATTAATTATTTTTATTTTATTTTTATTTTATCAAGATTATTTAGTCTTTAACTTCTATCTTTACTAGTGTATGTCTGATAAATTTACTTTGTAAAATATATAAGCAGTTCCCATCATTTTAAGAAATTTAGTTATTCGAATTATTTATCTTACCTTTTATTTTATTTTTATTTATTTACTTTAATGAAATCGAATTTTTAATTCCAAATGAGACTATATTATTATAACTAGAAAATTTTAAATTCATGTACTATTAAAGAATAACTTAATGTTATAACTATTATCCAAATATTGTTATTATTTATTGTGACTTGATATAAATAAATATCCGCTAATAATTTTTCATAGTTGTTTGGTATTAATATTTTATTATCATAATTACACTTATTTCCTATTTTTTATGCCAATAAAAGTTAATCATAGTTAATCATAACACTAAGTTTAGCTTTTATTATTAACACCAAATTGTTTTAATTTAACTTTATTTCCTTAAATTTATTCTAGTGCCAAGTAATCCTTAAGTTGTATTATTAATAAAAATTACATTTTTCCAATACAGTACTAACATAAAATTATTATCCCAATGATGTTTACAGTAACTTTAAATTTTATAATTATAGTATTAATAGTATCCTTATTTGCTTATTTTATCAAAAGTTATCTTAACTATATTATCATTTTCATTATTGTTTTATCAAATCTTCCCATTTGATTATTAGGCTAACTAAGATACAATTAAAATAACTATTTAGTAATGATACTTAGTTTTATTAAGCCCTAATCTTGTAAATATAATTTTACTTTCACGAAAAGATTAATATAATAGATTTTATTTATTCAGATTGAATGCGTATACTACGTCTTGTTAAATATTGACGTTGGTAATTTAATATGATTTAAACTTTGAGTCTTCATAAAAATTTAGTATGTATTCATAATCTTAAAATTTTTGTATTAATAATAAGTATCTTATTCATAGACAATTTATTCTCCATTAAGTTTAATTTTGTACTAAGCATTCAAGTATTATAATTATCACGTCATGTATATAATTTAATGATTTAATGAATCATTTATTTGACAAAAGATAATTTTGATATAAGATTGTTAACAAGTTTAGTGTTTACTCTGTGCTTATATGACTTCATGTTCTTTTATTCCTGCTTAACAAGTCTTATTTATCTACCTGGTTTAAACGCAAAACACATAATTCTAATTTATTATTAGTTAACTTCGCAAACTTAATTATAATTGAGCACTAATAATTTTCCATTGCTATTTAATCATAATCATTATTTTATCACTATATACTTGTAATTGAGATTTTAATTTAAGTTATGATTAATATAATATTAATTTAAATTCTAACAATTTAATTTCGTCATACTAATTTTCCATTTCAAAAGGTGATTAAATCTGTTTATGAAGAAGGATCCTAACAATATAAGAATTTATTTTCTTTTCATTCTAATATTACACTAAATATCCGGTTGCTATTATTACTATTTCATGTATGTTTGTTTCATTTTAAAGATTTATTGGATCATTTGTTAAACTAAAGATAATTTCCGTACAAAATTTCTAACAATTTGAGTCTTTTCATTTTATACATTATTATATCCTCATTTTCTTAAGTCTAACGCCTAATAAGCATTACATTAGTTATCTAGTTTAGAAGTAAACCTATATCTCTAATTTGTAATTAGTTTAATTTACAAGACTTAACCGTAAACAAGTGTTATTAAATTTTTTCATAACTATTTAATTAATCATAATTATTATTTTTATCGTTATATATATCTTTAATGAATTTTAGTTAAGTTAATTTATACATAATACTAATTGATAAATGTTAACATTATTTAATTAAAATTATTACTACTTTAATTATCATACATAAATATTTTATTATTAAGATTGACGGTGAACTATTATTCTAACTACTCTTAGAAATATTATTAAGTTCCAAAAATATTATTAACATTTGTGTAATTATAATTTGTTTACTCTTTATATCATATAAGTCAATGTGTTCGGTAATTTTTTCTATGTGATTTACAAGATCTATCAATGATACTAAACTCATTATTTTATAGTATTAGATTGTTTACGTTTTCATACTTTTTAAATTAATTATTCTCAAATTCCTATTAACTAAAGTACTGGTGTACCCTATAAATTTTACTTCATTACACAAACAAACAAAACAAGCAACCAAATAAATGTTTTAATTATTAATAGCTTTTAGTAATTAAGATTTATCTCACAACCCAACCCAGTTCTAAACTAATCTAATTCACTAACTGGCACTGGCTATTCCTATTGTCTACCATATAAGATCTAATAGTGAGCTCTGATACCAACTATTGTAGCGCCCCCTAAGCTAGCAGCTGACTAATCCAAGAGATTAACTAAAAATAGAGGCACTAAAATCCAAATTAAACACTTAAACTTTCAATTAAGAAATCTGCTATAAAACTTAACCCAAAACTAACCCCTCTCAGAAATATATATACAAGATCTTCTCTCAAATGATACATATATAATAGTCATTTGGTTTTCAAATAAAATATACAACATAATAAACATAACAGAAATTAATCAACTAGCGAACTCAACCCTTGAAGCTTTCGCTACGCAACTCTGATCTGTCACAGAAACTGAAGTGGGAATAATTAACATTTAACTTCTAAGTAATCATAAGCAAGAATTGGAAAACAGTACATGTTTTTCCGAAAACATTGAACAATGACTAAGTCACTGAAATAATCATACATGTATATGGAACAAACTCCTTCGTCAAACAATGTACTAATATGGTTGTGAACCCCTAAATACCAGCAATTCACACCTATATAGCTATGGATGCCACCAAGACCATGGTGACCAAATCTATTCAATAAAAGCTCTAGGTATAAAAGTGAAGGAGCGTATCCTATATACCACAAGTGGAAATTCTCATTTCCCATAACAATTCATGTTGACGACGAAACAATACAAGTCATTTCCACATCGTGGAAAGATTCACAGAAATAACAGGATTATCATAATGCATTTTAAACAAAATATTGAATGCAGAACTAGACAATGCATGAGTTTGTAAAGCATAAACCTTTATAAAAACAACAATAATGATTACAAAACTGTTAAATGCAATCCCACACCTTTTTGATGACAAGCCACGCCTACCTCGCGATCCACTGGTTCGTCATTTGAATCGATCGTTATTAATAATTAATTGTTAATCACACAAGAATTCTAAGATTCTAGCCAAAATGGCTCACACAAGAATTATACAATTCTATCTAATGGTTCTAAGCCCATTTATGGTTCTACCCCTTTTTATTCTTTAACTTTAGCATAGCTAAGAGTTTACTAATCCAATTATGTTGATTCTATAGTCCATTAGCTAAGTATTATGAATATCTACAACTTTGTAGAAGGAACCGAAAGCTAATTTGGACTATAAGTGGTCCAATTCATTAATATAAGATAACTAGTCTAAATCTCAAGTCCACTTAAACAAACCCATTAATAAGGGTCTGGCCCAACTGGGTCAATCTAACGGTCACTAATGGTTGAACTAACAGTCAAGAGTCAACTAACAGTCAACGTCAGTCAAAGGTCAAAGTCTAGGGTCAATGGTCGAATATGAATCGGTCAACTGATTCAACTCAGTCAAGAGTCACTGAGTCAAGTTTGGTCAGGTCTGGTCACTGAGCTAACTCAGTCAGATACACCAAGTCAGGTAAGTCAGCTAGACTGATTGGGATGTCTAACAGGCCTAAGTCTCAAATATAGAAGTTCAAAATAACCATTATACATTTCATTCAATCAAAAACAACTTTACAGATCAATTTCTAATACAAAATCTATTACCTTAATCTGCAGTTGCAGGCTTCATTAAGGCCACTGCCAACAGCATAATAATCAACTTCTGTTCTACACATCACAAGCACACTCAAGTTCAGTTCAACACAACCAAATCAAACATAGAACCACTATGAGCTCTTCCCTGTCTTACACTTCCAACTCCATTCCAAGTCCGTTACTACAATCCTACAATCAGATTTATCTCCATGGTTCTTCACTACAAATTCACACCAAACTCTTTAGGGAAATCTAAACTCCAGAAAATTCACTACCTGTAATTCAATCCTACTGCCACTTCAATTGAGATCACCCTCAATCCAATAACCACGGTTACTCATACCCATCTCTTGAAATCACAAGTTCATACAAACTATAACAACAACAGCAACACCCATACACATTTCATTATCACCTGTAATACCATTTCAATTCTCACTTCATCAACAATCATATAAAACCAGTAATAGAAACATAACTCTATAAGTTCCAACTTAAAAAGAACACTTACCTCTGGATGGAGTCAATCAAGCACCCAAAACTGAATTCTTCTTTACTTATCTCAAATTCATTACATCATCTCAAAACCACCACCATCTCAACAGTTCAACTTAAGTCAACTCCAATACACATATCTTCCCATGTAACCTCCACTCTAATCTAAACTACACCCACAACTTCATTATAAACTCATCTCAACTCAGAAATTCATTAACAGACCAACCTAAACTATACACATACAATATTAAAGCTTCAAACAATATCAAACTTCATTCACAGTTCATTCAGAAACTTATAACTCAACACAAAAATTGACTAATCTTTAAAAAGAATAATTTCTTAACTGTCCATATATTCACATACATCTAGACTTCAACTATGATGGTTTCTGCATCAATTCCACAACTTCCTGAATCCATTTCATATAATTCATATTAAAACCATACTCCCAACACACATCAATTATAAACATAACTAACTCCAACTCTTCTCATCTTCATAATTCATCATACTAAACTTCAATTTCATCATATAATCACTAACAATTTATAACTTATAAACTCAATGATTGAAATCAATCACTATACTAAATTACTGAGAGAGATTACCTCGAATACAAACTTTGAAGTTCTGTTCTTCCTTTATTAATCACCATCAATCTCACATTTTCCATCTGTATCCCAGAATCGTGAACCCTAAATACCAAATTCAATTCCCAAATCTTCCTTTCTCTAATTGAACTCAAAACATCAATCACCATCTCCAATATAACAACCCTATCCTTTAATTCTTCTTAATCATCACTTGAAATTGAATTCCAAATAAATTCACAGAAACCCTAGCTCTTTGATTCTTCGTTTCATGTTCAAAACAACTTCACATCATCAATACAACACCAACCCATTAGATCTTCATCTATTGTCATCTAGAAATCATCATCAATTGTTCTACACAAGACCAACCTCAAATCCAAAAACCTTAACTTCTTGATTTCTTAATTCAACTTTATTCTACACCCAAACAGTACCAACACCACCACCATCAACTACTCCATGATCTTCTCCACCTCCTACTGATCATCAAACCTCCACTCGAACTCTCAATCACTCGCGGAGAAGAAAGAACAGGGAAGAAAGAAACAGAAAAGAGAGAAGAAGAAAGAAGAAGAGTGAAGAAGAAAAAGAATAGAGATCGAGTTTATCCTCTCGATCTGAAGATAAGGCCGACCAAAAAAAACTAAAGGCACCCAACCAAAGGCATACCTTCGGTGCCCGCGGAAGGTAACTCGGCTGCCTTGATAAGTCTTGAGTGTTAAATGACCATTTTACCCTCCACACAAATCAGATTATTTCTTCTTCGCCCAATATCCAAACGACATGTTCTAAGAGTCCTTTCCGCGTAAATTTTCGAGATCTATCAGGTGGTACTATTTTCGTCTCTAGATCGTTGTTAGATTAATTCCTATTAACGTTCGTGTTACACTAATCGAAATATTATTGGCTAATACGTCTCTTGACTAGTCTAATAGTGTTGACGAGCTTGAGGATCGTTACAGGGAGCTTGTGGAACTTCATCAACAAAAGGTATGTGGAGACTTGAACTCATCTATCACTTAGAAGTCTATTTCTATTATATCTCTTATTGAGAAAAAAGTCTTATAGTAATATAGACTTTACTTTATACACATTTGATATTTCGAGCTGAGTTTAACTCACTTACATATATCTCGAAATATATGTTGTTAAGCTTTCTCCTTAACCAAGTTCATCTTTTATTTTTGACGAAAGTCAAAAGATGATCATGTGAAAATCGCCTGGTAACATCTTACATGATTTGCGAGAGATAGTCATTTGATGTAAACTCAGAATGTTTCGTATTGATCATTTGATCACTTGAAAATTGTGTTGAAGCTAATAGTTTGTGTGAGACATCTATTCTCATCTTCTAAGAATGTTTCAATGATTAAAATGGGAGTTTAGAACAATTAACCTTTGATTTGATATATCACAGTATGCATACTTGTATGCTAACTGTTTCATGTGTATTCCAAGTCCGGGAATTTAGTATATACTCGTATGCGTACTAATTCAACAGTTGAAGTCAGGGAACTATAGTATGCGTACTGATTTCAACTGAGTTCGGTCATGAACGACAGTATGCATACCCATTTGCATACTGACGAACAATACAAAGTCCGAGAAGTTATGTATGCGTACCCATTTGCATACTTGAGTGGGTTATGTTCTAAAATCGGTTATTTATGTTCACATACTCATGAACAAATACATTTATATAATAAGGAATGTAATCTTTGCAAACCGTGGCTATAATGTTCAGGAATCGACTCGAGTGGATCAAAACCGATTTTTCTTCAATTGTGTCTTGTACACTTTTATGAGAATATAAACAATTGAAAAACTCTATAACTAGTTTCATTTGAGTCATTTGAACTAGTTGTGATTAAGATGAACAAGGTTGATATGAAAGTGTTCATATGGATAACTTCGGCTAACTGTTATTGAGACAACTCAATATACACATTTAGGTACGGTTAGTCGGTGACCCATATCTAAATGAAAGTATATTTCATTTGTGAGTAACAAGCTAAGTCGATTTTACGGTTGAAAAATATTAGCTTGAATCTTAAATCAGGTTTCATCTAATGGTGAATATTGAATGCTTTGTTACCAAGGTAACACTGATTGCAAACCCTGATTTGAAGACTATATAAGGGAGAACTCTAGCAACTGGGAAATATAATCCCCACACCTCCTGTGTGATACTAGTTGCGACTAGAGTCAATTCTCCTTTAACCTAGTTTTTTCTAAAACCATTATAGGTTAACGACTTCATTGGGATTCTGAAGCCACACCCAACCATTTTCTCTGTAGTTGCGTGTTATGATCTTACTTTGTTCTATCTTATTGCGTACTATCTTCTCTAAGATTTGTTCGAGATTTAATCTCCGATATGTAAGATATAAAAAGTAATCACAAAGCTCTTCGTCTCATTCTTTGTGATTCCACAATATCTTATTCTGCTACCATACGGTTACGATTATTATGAGGTGATTGATATTACTAGGTTGTTCTTCGGGAATATAAGACCGATGTATCAATTGGTTCATGTTCACCCTGATTTATCAAAAGACGTTAAAATAAACTCGTAGGTATTTCTGTGGGAGACAAATTTATCTATTCTATAGACTTTTCTGTGTGAGATAGATTTGTTTATCAAGCCTTCGACTTTATGTTATAGAAACTCTTAGTTTTGGGTGATATCAGCTAAGGTAATCAAGTGCGTAGAAGTCTTGATGGGATGCAGAGGCATAAGGAACGCGACTATACCTTAATCAGTGTGAGATTGGTTAGGGCTCAACTACATTCCAGTCCGAAGTTAACTTGTAGTATGATAGAGTCTGTAGCGGCTTAATACCGTGTGTCAATCAATTTATATCAACAACCAAAGGTTGGATTATCTAATTGATTGAACTACGCACAACCTATGATATTTCAGTTATATAGAAAATATAATGCGGAAAAGAAATAACAAAGACACCAGAAATTTTGTTAACGAGGAAACCGCAATGCAGACGAACCCTGGGACCTAGTCCAGATTTGAACAACTACATTCCAGTCTGAAGTTAACTTGTAGTAGGATAGAGTCTGTAGTGTCTTTATACCGTGTGTTGTTCAAATCTAGACTAGGTCCCAAGGTTTTTCTGTATTTACGGTTTCCTCGTTAACAAAATTTCTGGTGTCTTTGTTATTTCTTTTCCGCATTATATTTTCTATATAATTAAAATATCACAGGTTGTTCGTAGTTCAATCAATTAGATAATCCAACCTTTGGTTGTTGATATAAATTGATTGACACTTTAACATTGGTCTTTGGTACCGTTCAAGTTGTTTCTAATAATAATCAGGCTCGCGGATTTTTATCTGTTTGATTTGTTAGTTACATTAAGAAGTAGAGATATAACTCTTGGATGTATTTTCCTTGATTGAGTCTGACTGTCTAGTTGATTCTCTTGGAAATATATTGGAGTTAGTCCATACATATTGCCTAAACAAAATATTGGGTGTAGTTGTTAGACCCCCGCTTTTTCAATCTCCCTCGATGTATAGGTAGTGATTTCAATACCATCTTAAAATCGTAAAGAATATAAAAGTGAAAATGCGGGGTGCCAAAATACATCACCAACTTTTTCTTAGGCAACCTGTATGGACTAAACTCAAATACAATTCCGAGAGTTACAACTTAATGAATATTCAGGAATTATATGATGATTTTATATCTCTTTCTCTCACAATCAATATCAAATCCAAGATTAATCAAGTCGTATCCAACAATTACGATGGACATATCTAATTTGATTGATTTACGTACAACCTGTGATATTTCAATTATAAAGATAAACAATATAATGTGGAATAAGATATAATATATACACTAGAATTTTTGTTAACGAGGAAACCGCAAATGCAGAAAAACCCAAGGACCTTGTACAGATTTGAACACCAAATTGTATTAAGATGCTATCAAAACTTCTACTGGAATGTAGTTGAGACCGAATCTATCATCAAAGTGTTTCAGTTAAAGTCGCGCTCCTTATGCCTTTTGAATCTCGCAAGACTCTGTGTAATTGATTCCCTTAGTCGACGTCCTTTATATCCTAAGATTTGCTTCGACTCAATTGAATACTTTAAACCAATCTTCCTCCCACAGATAAGCCTCTATGTGATTTTCGTTTTGATCAAAGATCAAGGTGAGGTAGAAAATCGTTTGCAATAAACAAAGTCTAGCAAACCTCAAAATACGGTACTTACGACTCCCGAAGAGCAGCCTAGATTATTATTCACCTCACAAGTAAAACCTACTTTGATTTCAACAAAGAATCGTTATGGAGGAATATACCTATGGAATCACAAAGTCTGAAACGAAGAAACTTTGAGATTTCTATCTATCTTACCTGATCGGAGTGAGACTCAACAATCAGTAGCAAGATAAGGATACACTAACTATCATGATAAAGATAGTCTGACATGGATTCATGAATCCCTAAGCAAAATCTTTTTAGTCGCAAAACTTTAAAATATTTAAATGCGAGGACAACTCTAGTTTACAACTAGGACACACAAATAGTGTTTTGGGGATTCAAACATCCCAGTTGCTTAAGGTTTTCCTTATATAGAATTTGAAAATCAAGGTTCCTTTAGATTTAAGCTAAGGTAGCTTTGGAATCAACCAATCAATATTCACCGTTAGATTAAAACTTGACTTGAGATTAATATAACAGAATATACACTCTGGTTAGGATGAACCATAACTAAACCGTATACAATGAATTTTTAATGAAATGTTAGATGAAACTAGCTAGAGGAACTATAAGCTTAACCTTTTTCATATAATTAAGAATTTAATCTTGAGTCACAACCATATGTTATGATGTGATCAAATATGTCTAGATATGTTTTTATAAAGAGTTGTTCAAATGTCGATTATGTCATAGAAATAATTCTGATGCATCTGAAAATATTCGACAGGGTAAGTACGTGTACCTACATCCAGTTCGTGAGTTATTTTGTCATGGTACATGTACCGGGTCTGTATACTATTAAGACAAAACGAGTTCAGGAGTACATAAGTTTTTTGGTATGCATACTAGGTATCTACACCAACCTGAGTTCACGAGTCACGGAACTTTTGGGGTTTGCATACTAGGTATTTTATCAAAAGTCGTGGACGAACTATAGCTACGCCGGTACGTGTTATTGGTATATATAATGCGAATATGTACCTATAACAGTTCGCGCCAGTATGTAAGCTCGTACATGTACTGACCTATATCCAGATTTAACAATAGTTTTATATCTCTCTAATAATTAATTTGAAACATTCCCGAGTAACATCAAGGACACATATCACTGTTCCATGTTATTTTTAAATGATAATCTTGAATCATAATTTAGGTCATCATAAACAATAAAAAAATTTTAACCAAATTCATCAAGTATGAACAAATATTCTTAACCTTAGTCAACATATTTCGAGAATAATTAATCAAGATAAACTTGACTCGAAATATATGTTGTGCATTTAAAGTCCACTTTAGTCATGCGATATAGCCTCATAGATAGAAAGGTGAAAACTTGAGTAATATGTGGTTCAGTCTTCACTTACCTTTTGTTGATGAAGTTCTCCGATAGCTTCGGTTGATCTTCTCCTTCAAACGGTAGAACACAGTGATGTCTGGTACTCAACTACACACTTCTATCTTAATCCAAGACTTGACTAAATGTAGACTAGACATCAAAATATAGTTTTGATCAATTGAATTTGACAACAAGCTTGATATAGCAACACTTGTGAGTTCCACTTAGCAATGCTCTAACAACAAGGTTGTACAAAAATAAGAAAAAAGTATGAAAGCCATTGGCAACTTTATGTCTCTGCATGATTTGATTGATTCCATTAAAGGTGCAAGATTCACTTGGTCCGATAAACAATATGATCCCATCATGAGTAGACATATTTCTGATATTCCTTTGAGCTTAAATTTCCTCTTATTTCTCAACAAGCTAAATCCAGACCCACTTTAGATCACAGTTCCCTTCTTCTTGATATTTCTGATCCTTCTTGGGGACCTTTCCTTTTTAGGTTTGAGGTTATGTAGTTTAGTGATTGGTTTCTTTGAAAGGATTGAAGACTTAGTGGAATCATTTTTGTTTTGCGGGTACTCATAGCACTGTTCTTTGGAACAAATTAAAAATACTGAAAGTAAAGATTAAGGAGTAAAATAGAGTTATTTTTGGATAAAAATCAGCCAAACTACAAGGTATCTAGATGACATTCAAGTGTTGGATAGTGAAGCTGAAGATATAATTGGTGGAAGAGCAAATTTTTAACAAAATGCGATTGAAAATTGATTTTTATTAAGCAGACCTTTCGGAAGATCATATATGGCTAAAAGAAGGTGATGGGAAGATAACTCATTTCATGATGACTGAAATTGCAAGAAGAAGGTATGATAGAATAAAACAACTTTATATTTATGGTGTACTTACATATGATAAAGGTTAGTTGCAGAATCACATTGTGAATTTCTATAAGAATTTATTCACTGAAGAGTACATAATCAGGCCTTCGTTAGTGGGATTGGTAAAATGACGAGGGTACCCAAATGCACCACAATCTTTTTGATTCAAAATATAAGTATGATATCTTAAGTGGTCGTTTATGGACAAAGTCGAGATAATACAACTTCAAGATATTCACTTGATAATAGTTACGGTCCGAAACCGATTTACTACAGTGTCAATATCAGGTGATTAGGATTAACGCTCAAGTATATTTACTTTATTATAACTAAACAATTATACTACGAAAGTAAAGTAAATAACACACACACAAGATTTTGTTAATGAGGACACCGCAAATGCATAAAAACCCCGAGACCTAGTCCAGTTTTGAATACTCTCAGAATTAAGCCGCTATACAAAGAACAAATTAAACTTCGTCTAGTTGAGACCAAGTAACCTACCTCTATTTACTTAGTTCCCTCAGTATCCCTGCATCTACGACCGTCTAGTCATGCACATGAATCCCAAGATATAAATCACTATCTTGAAGTTACTTTACCGATGTAAAGACTTATGTACTCAACTCCGTTTGATCATAATCCAAACAGTAAATTATTAAATATGTTTGATAACTTCTCTATTCAATCTTTAAGATATAAAGATATCTTGATTAGTTTGACAAAGGCTCTTCCTTTTAATTTAATAAACTCCTTTTTCGGGTAAGATCAATCCAAATCAATAATTTAAATTCAGATTCACAACTATCAGATTTGTATATTGAAGAATACCACCAAATGATAATTGCTGACCTAAACTATATATGATCAAATCTATCAAAGATAAACGGGATCTAAGTCGGATCCCAGCCGATCAGGATGTGTGCAAAAAATAAAGGAGATACGAAAACCAATCAGATAAATTTTATTTGTCTTCAAATCTTCAATTATCTTTAAAGCGCACAAAAACTTGAATCCTCTTGTGATCAATCACGCACAGAACGGGGTATGTTAACAATGGATTATCACAAGATGTCTTTAGGTACAAAAATAGTTCTGAAGATCCTGTCAATACTTTGAGTGACCCTTATGTCAGAAGAGAAGGCTCTCAAGAATAATCAAACTTGGTGCAATCAAATTTTCAACAACTGTTAGCCAATCAAATCAATAATTGAAAACTAAAATAATGATGTTGTTATGTAGTTTCCAACCAACAGTACTCGTAGAGCTTCTAGATCCCATAGAAGTATTTAAACGAGCGATCGTAAAACAAATCGCCTAATTAGGTTAGTTTCCTTTTCGGATAGACGGCTCCACCAGAAACAATACGAATAAAGTTTGCGTGGATCTTAGGATAGTTTGCAAGATGTACAAACTTAACAATTCATAGACCAAGGTTGTTTGTACAATAAGGAAATTCCAAAATCGAAAGATTCTCAAGATATGCAATAAAGTACTAATTTCGGTTTTCATATTTCCAATTTATGTCAAACAATATTTTTGAAATCTCTCATATAAAAACTTTCAATATTAGTATAACACATTACTAATATTCATTTTTCTAGAGCTATGTTTTAATTGCTGGAAAATCAAAACATATAGAATCAAAAATCTTAATTAAAAGATTTTCAATAATATTTCTGTTTGGGATCACCTTGAGCACCAAGGAATATATTTGAACAATTATGAATAAGAATTGTGCACATGTTCAAATTATGTCGACATCCATAACTTTCTTATCTTAGAAAACCTTAATTCCAAACTCACACACAACCGTGAAGAAATATGTGAACTTGAGATTTGGTTTTTCCTTTGGGACCGGTTCTACCATGACACCTAACATTAGTTAAGTTTTGGTTCTACCAAGTTGCCAACATAGGTAGGGATCGGTTCCATCATGTATCCTAACATAAGTTAAGAAATTGGTCATACCAAGTTCCCGAAATGGGTAGGTATCGGTTCCACCATGGTTCCCAACATACGTTAAAAATTGTTCATACCAACTTCCCAATATAGGTATGGACTGGTTCTACCTAGACTCTCAACATAAGTTTAAGAATTAGTTATACCACATATCCTACCATAGGTATGATTCGGTCATAAAAGATATTAATGAGAAACCGGACCACCATACCTATTGATTTCGTTTCGATTATGAAACAAGCTCGTATGTGTACTTCCTTTACACAAATTTCATAAAACATTGTTCCCAAGGATGAAACCACACATATATCTCATACACACAATCACGTAACAAGTTACATAGATTATGTTGATCTCGCACTTACGAAGTTCAAAAGATAAGCATTTTACTTCGTAATTCAATATACTTCCTTGACACTTTGATCATAATAATATGACCAAGTCTAATACTAGAGTTTCGTAAATATATAACTTCGCATATTATGTTTTTAATCAAAAGCGATTTGAAAGATATGTTAGGAATGGAAACAAGTTCAAGTCAATATTACTAACCTCAAGTGGAAGGATGATGTCTTCGTTATAGTTGTTACTTCTTCACGTTCTTCAGGTCTTCATAATAATACTTGTAAGTCTCAACATTCCTAGGCTTTCTGGTCTAACCTAAACGAAGTTGACTCTAGTAATTAATCAAGCGACTCTAGATGAGTTTTGATTCTAAAATATGACAACCAACCTTGACATACCAACGCTTGGTGGGTTTAACCGAGCTATGCTCTAACACCTCTACCGAAGTTAATATAGTTGACTACATGGAGATCAGAGTCCTTTCGTCTACTTGGAGATGCTCCTCTAGTTTTCTTCATCGTAATAAAACTGAAACTTCTTGGATCAAACCCAATACTAGAGAAGTTGTTGTCAACACAGATGGTTCTCACAAGGATGTTTGTGTTGTATTTGGAGATATATTAAGGGATGACAAAGATGACCTTCTTGGAGCAGTGAATGGCAACGCTGATCATGTTTTTGTCATTGCGCATGAGATTTAAGGAGTTGAAGCTGACCTTAAACTTACGAATTCTAAAGGTGCTTTTAAGGTTTCTCTGAGAACGGACTATTTGGCAGTTGTAACTTTTCTCGCCAAGCCAAATGCTTTCTCTCCTTGGACATGCCATCATACTTGGGAGTCGATCAAAAGGCTCCGAGCTAGCTTTCAAGGGTTTACTGCAGTCCATACTTATCGTGAAGCCAATAGAGCTGCTGACCTATTAGTCAATGCTCCTCCAACATGGTGGTTTGAAGAAATTGATCTTAGTGAATTTTCTGAAGACTCGAAGAGAATAGTTCTAGAAGACGCTGAAAGGAGGATTTATGTGCGCAACTCTAATAGCTGGGGATGATTTTGGGTTTTAGGCATCCGGCATTTGTTCTTGTTTGTTGTTTTATTTTTTCCTTTCTATTTATTATATAATTATTATTGGGTCCCTTAACCCCTCTCCTTTTAAAAAAAAAAAAAAAAAAAAAAAACTAGTCCATTTTGTTGACCAAGTCAAACCAAAATGGACAGCAACATAGATCTCAGACAAGGCAGTTCTAGATAAGACTAAAATTTGGTCCCCCAAGACTGATTGATCAACTCACTGTCTCATTCATCCTGAGAAAACCACTTGAAGCAAAGAGGTCCGGAGAACAGCATAGATCTCAGCCAAGATTCTACAACTCTCACACAATCAAAAAGCTTCTTCTTTTCCCCTTTAATCTGTTAATTTTTGGATTACTTGGTTCTGATTATACCATGATGAATGTCTCTATGTACAAGAACTTCATCTCTTTCAATGGTAAACCCCTTTCACTTGCTTATTCCAATAAACCCAATTCTTCAACTTCACTCTCTTTGTTGTTCTTCTCAGCCAAACCCCAAAAACAATATTCCACCACCAATGTTTCAGATTACCTTATAACTAAACATGGGTTTCCACAGCAATGTGCTACTAATACTTCTTCCATGGTCATTTTAGAAAACCCTGATAGCGCATATTCAGCACTCACATATCTTAGAAAAAAGGGGTTCTCAACAACCCATTTGCAGAACAATATTGAACTCTTGGTCAGTTGTGGAATTTGCAGAACTCAGGTGACTAAACTGGTTTTCAACTTCCCAAGATTCTTTGTGCTTAATCCAGACACCATGAATGAATGTGTTAAACGCGTCGACCAATTCGGTTACAATCGATCTTCCAAGATGTACCTTCATGCTATTCGCGTAATGGGTTCAATGAGTAGACAGAAATGGGAAATGAAATTGGGTTTATTTCGAAGTCTAGGCTTCTCGGAAAATCAGATTCTGTTCATGTTTCAGAGAGCTCCTCAAGTGTTTGCTATTTCAGATAAGAAGATTAAAGATAGTCTGGAGTTTTTAACTAGTACTGGGAGGTGCAGTAATGTGGTATTTGCATTGGCTCCTGAATTGCTTATCTATAGCTTAGAAAACAGGATTAAACCAAGAATTCAAGTTTTGGAAGTTCTGGAAAGAATGGATTTAGTTCCTAGCAGAACTACTGTAACAAATTGTTTGAAGATGACAGATGATAGGTTTATTGCTAAATATGTATCTTTATGCCCTCTAGAGGAAGCTGAGAAGATTTTTCCTGTTACTACAAAAGCTCAAGATGAAAGCTGATGGGAAATTTTGTTGTATTGATGATGAACTAGTTTCAGATTATTGTGAGTTATGTAGTTTCCCACTTTCATGTTAAAGTTTCAGTTTCTGATTTCATGTTAATATTGAATTACATAAAAGCTCGAACTCTGCAAAACTCAATTTCTTCATTCTCAGAGGATCCTACAATTTCACCCTGAATTCTACACTGACATGTACTGTGGTGTTTACTACAAGTCTAAAAGACCCATCCACCAAAAGGATCAAAAATGAACTGTTGGTACGAGTGATTGGTTGGCCTCATGAGTGATTGACCTGGTAAGCCTCGTAGGCCTGACGCATTTTTACATCAACAATACTGGCCATTTCTTCAATGCCACTCACAAAACTGGCCCTTCCGGTGTCTCCAACATCACGTTCTGTAACTGAAGTGGTCTCGTCGAAGTTTAATCCCAGCTGATCAGGTCTTTGAAGAAGAAGTTTGAAGGTGGGTTGTAGTTCGTAACATTGTTCAAACAGTGACCGACGACAGAAAACATAGATACCGAGTCGTGCTCGAGACATGGCAACAATCAATCTTCTCACATCACGAAGATGCCCAACAAAGCGGGTACGGACAAGAGACAGTAAGATGAAGTCGTTCTGCTGACCTTGAAACTTGTCAACTGTGGCAACCTGAAAAAGTGAACAATAAGCTCCAGATGAGTTGGATCACGAGAAATAACAAGCAAAGACAAGAAAACAGGAAAGACAAGAAACGTAAGAATTTTAAACATATAATGAACAAGATTGTTTCGGAAACGAACCTTGTTAGGTGGACCAATGAAGGGATGTGAGCAACGTCTAGAGATAACGTCACGAATAAGTAGTTTCTGACCGTTGTAGGTTGTCAATATGGAAATCTTACTTGCAGGATAACCTAGCAAGCGCATGTAGATGTACACACTAACTATATACTCGGCCTCTCCTTCATTTTGGTAAAACCAAGGAGATGGAGCACTTTCACCTCTACCATTGTAGTCAGGAACATCTACCAGCTGATAGTCATAAGCAAATCCTGCATTTGCTGTATGGAAAATAGCTTGCTCTCGCACAATTGGCAGGTCTCCGAGATCCCTGTATCTCCAGTTGTACAGCTTGGCTATATTTGGCCTGGCTCTACCTTGGGCGTTGAGCTCGATATACGGTATACCTAGACGAACAAATCTTGTAAACAAGCTCTGGTCCATGTGGCTGTATTTTTGGAAAGCCATATTCTTCACAACTGGAGGCAACTGGTGGTGATCACCAATCAATATGCAACGTTTGAGACGTGCATAGCCATCCTCCTGCCTCTGTAGTAGCATTGGAATGAAAGTCTCGATCTCTAAAATCTGTGCGCTTTCTTCCATAAGCAAGTTATCATATTTAAATCCTAGCTGAAGGAAGTCCTTCCTCTTAAGAGCCGCATGAGTGCAGGTCATGGCCACAATCTTTGCTTGTTTAGTCATCAGATAATTTGCCCGATCAGCTGTAGACTTGAGCAATTCAAAAGCCCTACACTCTTCAAGTTCTTGAAACATTGTTTGAAGATGACGGAAACATCCTTTTGCTGCATGCATGTCTTTCTCGAAGGACTGCCCTGAGAAGACTGGTTGAACTGTGTTGGAGAAGTACTCAGCAAATGGAAACCTCTCTCTGACAAATGTGGGCTTATCTTGATTTTGTGCGCAAGCTGCTAAAAACTGTTCCCACCGTGAGTAGACATGAAGCAACCAAAAGTATCCAGCAGTTTCACATGTGTATCCCACATCTTCTGGCAGTTGAAGTGATCTAGCAAGCCTTTCTACTTCAGCAAGAAGCTCTAAACGTCGAACAAGCATTGCGTTTACTCTGCCTTGCCGACTAAAATCAAGATCAGTTGCTAATTCTTGCTCTCCTTGACCCAAACGAAGAAGGTACCTTGCAGGGACATCCCTCTGCCATAGTAAAACGAATAATGTTAAAATGTAAAATGTTGTAAATGTGAAGAATGGTCCACATTTAACAGAGGCCATTTCTCTCCATTTAAGAAAAATATGGTGATTGGTCCAGTTAGTGGATTTAATATCACTTTCTTGCTATCATTTTTTTAGTGTTATGGAATTCTTGCAAGACACAAAAGCAAAGATGTTAAAGAGGTAGGGTTGTTGGCTACTTTTGTTTCAATGGTAATTATAGGGTAATCTTTGAAAAATGAGATTCCAAAGGTGAGACTCATTTAAAAGAAAAAGAATCCTACAATTTTCTGGTGAGTGCGAGATAAGAATGAAAGGGGCAGGGTCGAATGTGTCTTATGGAAAGCAGGAATGATCATAGGGTTTTTATGGTGCAATGTTTCTTTAGGTTTCCAAGGGAGCACTAGATCCTCTCCAGGTAAAATATGCAAGTCAGATGATGTACACCCAGAATAAAAGGTATCACATCCATCTCCAGAGCTAAAATATACGGTATCACCTTACACTAGCAAAGCTTTTTATAACCTGAAAGTCTTATATTCAGTTAAGTCCACGTGAATAATGCTTCTATTTAGGTCCAGAGTCTACACTCAAACCTTTTCGAGACAATGATTCCTTCGTACTAATACTTTCTCATTCCCTAACACTACAGGGCATCCAAGATTAAATAAGTTACCTTCACCAACATCCCCAGTCTGTATCTGAATGATACAACTCATAGAGTAACCACTATCCTTATAAATTATAAAGTAATTACTGAGACAGAGACTTCTAAAAGCCATATCCCAAGGTTCAGCATGTGAAAAGACTGTTTTGGATGCAATTTGCTATAGGAAAGACAACAACTCTAAAGGTCAGGTTTCACAGGAAAAGTAGTAGATAAGTCTCCAATTTAATAATGGATACTGGATATGAACATGTAATAGTGCAAGCATTCCTCAATTTCACTGATATTCTATACCAGAGATGTAGAATATGCAGGACACAGTGAGTTGGACAATACACAGATCTGCAGGCCTGACTGTCGTCATACATGTATACTGATTCAATACCTAACTGTTGTAACTTGTGTTGTTGGATCTTAAATAGTTCCATATGACCATTAATCACGACCTCGAGTTAGCTAGTGGCGGACACAAGTGAAGTGACGCTAATGCCTAGAAATTGAAGGTTTAGGTGGCTATTCTCTTTGATGCAAGGATCCCTTTTTGTGACATTTAGGAAAAATATGGTGATTGGCCCCTTGTCTCAAAAAAAGAAACTCATGGTCTCTGCTATACTATTAGAACTCTATGGAAAATGTAATAATGTGGTGATTTAAACTATGCCTGGGTTTGCAATACCAAATTCAGCACTTGAAAATGAATAAAATCAAAATTCTAAAACCTTCAGAATGGTTGATCTACATGAAAATAATGGTTTGCATAAAACCTTAACCAAGAAAAATGCATATGCCTCTAAACTCTAGAGTGGACAGTAACAAAAGATCATATTCGCATGAAGATTTTCTATAGGAAGTCATTCAGTAGTCTCATACCTGCATTATCTTTTCAAAAAGATCATTCAGAGCCTGATTCGAATGAGTAATAATCAGCGTTCTTTGAGATGGACAATTATGATATAGAACATTCAAGATCTGTACAGCTGTATCAGTCTTTCCAGTACCAGGAGGACCAACAACCATTGTTAAGCCTGGCTGTACACCAGAGATGATGGCTCCAACCTGCAACACAGTAAAGTAATATTAGTATGCCATAGGGATGATTTTGTTTAAAGGTTACACGTTCAGCAGGATCACATTAAAGAAAAATCCAAAGTTAAATATTTTTAGAAAAATGAATGAATAGTACCTGGGTGGGTGTGAATTTAACAGAGTTCTTTCTAGGCTGATCTTGGGGATATGGACCTGGATCAGGGGGGACATATGCCTCGACAATAACCTTTTCAAGTTCAGAACCTGCATCCACCATATGCACATCATTCTGTTCATCTCTAGCTGATTTTGTATTCCCTGGCAGCGCATGAGAACTGCTTTTCATGGCCTTTGGAAACTTCAACCGAAACGGCGGTTCAGGATTTGAAATTTCATTGCCATCTGGACCAGTAAAGCAAACCTACAAAGTAATTGAAATAAATAAGAACAGGCCCTACAAACAATTGAATATTAATGGACACGACTGAGATGCATGCAACTCATGAGATCCCCATGATAAATAGATCAAGAGCACTACCTGGTAATCTGGAAAACTTCTTCTCAGATGACCGGCATCAAGAAACGTGTCTTTGAAGTCGACTGTATCAAGAAGATCAGGCATATTTGTCCATTGTGCCGCAGAAGGGTTGCCATAGCCCAAGAATATATTGTGCAACCAGTCGGGAACAATACAAGATTCATTCATAAGATCTCTTATGGACTCCAGGATTGCTTTGAAGTTATTTTCTTTGGGTTTTCTCCTTAATAGTATATTAAATGTCCCATAAACATCATCTGCACCTTTTTCTGCAATGTCGTTCACATCCATGTAGTACTGTGCTGTATCCAAGGCAACTGTAACAGTTCGCAATTCACCTTTAGGGGGTTTCCATTCATCTCTTTTAATTCGCCCAGTAAAATCATTCATGAGACCTCCCTCTTCGTCGCGGATCTCAATA
The DNA here is from genome assembly GCA_023529315.1 of Papaver bracteatum. Lineage (NCBI taxonomy): Eukaryota > Viridiplantae > Streptophyta > Magnoliopsida > Ranunculales > Papaveraceae > Papaver > Papaver bracteatum. The sequence goes on from JAJJWX010004546.1 coordinate 42,763, forward strand.
ACTTCACAGCCACGTACAAACTGAAGGCCGAGCCTCTCTGGTACAGTTGATTTTGCAGCTTCCTCTGAACTGAGAGGCTCAAATGATGGACGGATGGAGAGTAGAAATAACACATCATGCTCTTTAAGTGAATTCCATTCTGACCTGACTTGAGCTTTATAACTAGAAATGCTGAACGTTACATCTGCAGTTACAGCGGCTGGCTTGACCTCTCCTATGTTCGGTTGCTTTACCTCTTTGATCCTGAATTCCTTGATTGGCACTCCCATCCTTGACCAACCTCGAAAAGCAGTTTCTCCCTCAATATTTATGTATGCAAGAAGATGTGGAATGGCTTCTTGAATGTCTTCTCGAATTTCATATGTTGATTCAAGACGGAAAAGGTTGAAGTTTCTCAAAAGATAATCATGAAGGGTCAGAAACTGAAGATTAAGCTTCGGGAGTGCCAGGCATCCTTCCCCAGAGTAATTAATACTTGGAACAAGGCTTTCATCCCACATTATCTGTTCATTTGGGTATAATGGTAGTGCATTTATAGCCTCCTTTTGGGACTGGCGTTTCTCAAAAAAGGAGACCATGACTTCAAGAAGAAAATCAACCTTCTTTGCCCAGGGATCTTCGCCACACACCAACTTGAGCTGTAAAGATAAATAGTGTCAACCAGTATATAAAAAGATAACCAATATGAAAATGAAAAAGGAAAATAACAAGTAGATCACAGACCTTATTGCAAACCAAGTCATGTAGTTCTTCAGGAGAGAGCACAGACAACCTTTTCGAAAGATCAGCCCTTTTGTGAATGGAGCCAACATTAGCCAACGCAAGCTCGTTCAACTACATGATCAAAGCATAAAATGGGTGAGATACGATGAACTATATAAATAAACATAATTATATGACTAGTGTCCAATTCTTATCTAAAAAAGATAGAACATCGTTTGCATACGAACAGTGATCAACACACCTTGGGAAGTCTCTTAAATGCGAATAACTGGAAAGTTTTAACACGAGAATAGTGAGCAACAAGCACATTGTCGTCGGACAGCTGAGTCCCAGTATGATCATTAATTTCAAACCCTTCGTAGAACTGTAGAAGATCAACCAACTGTGCGAAAAGCCGCCCCTTTGGGTGATTATAAAGAGCACTTAAATGACATTTGGGAACGACCGCAACATCAGCAACAACAGGCCTCAAAAACCTGCAAACACAGAAAATTATTGTAAACGAAAGGCATACCACAGAATTCTTAATACAGCAATAGACATTGGTTAGCCTTCACATTCAAAACTGCACTCCACAAATGTGAGTTAGTCTACAATATTGTTGTTTTTTCCTTCAACAGTTTGCTAGAATGTGGGTTTCCATAACTTATTCTTCCTTGTAACAAAGAGAATCACAATACTGGGGATCAGAGTTAAATGCCAGTAAAAGAGGGATCAAATGGCAATGACAATTTAAGGATTGATGAAGACCACTAATCTAAAAATATGGAAGTTAAAATATTTGGAACTGAAAAAAATTTAGTACAGGAGTTGTTTGGTAGACCAATTAAATTTATAGCATCTCCAATCAGGTAACAAACACGAAATAACAGGATATAACAGGTTTCAAAATAATACCTCCTTGTGGGCAGTTGGCTCAACAAATCAATGAGGAACTCCATGAACCTTTCACAGTACAATACACAGCCATTATCAACTTGCTCAGAACCACCAAGTTGACTATCTTCATGATCTGGCTGCATATGTGGAAAAACCTGGGAATCGAGTATCTGAAAGACGATGTATGAGTTTTTTTTTTCCATTACAAAAAATCATGATTAATATACCCCATAACCTATGATAATTAGATGACCTCGTTGAACTACAGTGTTATACCTCCAAAAATTCCTCAATCAGATTCTTCACAAATCTTATTTCGAGCTTGCTTAACAGGTCAAAAGGCTCTCCTCGTTTCTCGGCAACCTTAGATTCTTTCTTTATCATCTTTTTCCATTTTTTTATTAGATTGGGATTGAGGCACATCTCCATCTTCAAGTTAAAATCATCCAGTCAGATAAATGGAAAGTTCATAAAGAGAAACTTGCACCTCACTAACTGAAACATAAAAAGTTACAGTACCTGAAACCGACCATAAGACAAACAACTCCAGACCTGCAGACTTGCTAGCTTCAACACTGTCTGACTGACAATATCATCTTCCAAACTCTACCATCAAGAACAAAGTGTTTAGTAAGTACATAAAAAGATAAGAAACTCAGAAGTGAAGAAAATGAAAAACTAATAATGGTAATAAGTCGTAAAAATCACTTAAGATGAATCAGTTACGATCCATATGCACTTGCAGAGGTCTCAATTTCCTATTCTAGGCAGTTTTCTGCATTTTAGGTGTACAATCCCGGGTCAAGATCAACTATTCCCCTGGCTTCTTGATTATTATACTGATTTTGCATTTATACCAAATGCAAGCAGGATTTATAACAAAGTGTGACTTCACTTATTCAGATTAAGATCCATTTATTGAGAAGCCTGCATCGCTAGTCCAAGGTCTTTGATTCTACAAACATAATCATCTAAGGTGGCCTTCAATTCTCTTTCTAAACACAAGCTACGTATGTAAGACAACCCAAAGTCATTAATCATGAAATTTGTGAATGAAAGATGAATACCTGAAAGACATTAATCATGAAGAGCAAGTAGTTGGTCTTCTCAGCTATACTCAAAGTCCTTCCCTACAAATACAAACATGAATCAACAGGTTCAGCCCCATCCACATTCAATTAAGCTCCCTACTTAAAAAAGAAGAAGAAGGAAAACAGTATAAACACCAGCCGTACATACCTCTTTAAGCCGAAGAACTCTTTCTAGAAACGATTTAAACAAATCCTTCTTCTCGTGAAAACACATCCACGCACTAACATTCTCTCGAAACTACATAATCCAACACCAAATTTCATCCATTAAAATCAAATTTCTCAAAAAATCAAAGAAAACTAGGGTTTCAAAATAACAGATGAACGCATACCTTCTCGTTAATCATGAGTATCATACTCATCACATGTTCAAAGCTAGCAGTCTCAGGATCAAAATTAGGCCAAAGATAATTCTCCAAATACTGCGAAACCTCTAAAACCATAACTCTCTGCAACGAAACAGTCTTATGCCCTTCTTTAGCTAACAACTCCGACTCGTAAATCTCTTTAACCAGATCAGGATTGAATGGTTTATTCGAATCTTTAGCTGTTTCTGACCAATTACTTGATGCAATCTTGGTTAACCTATCTTTCTGGATTTCAATTAGTGTAATTGAATTAGATACAGTGGATAATGATTTCTGTTCAGGCGGTCGATCCGGAATCTCCACAGGGTATTCAGCAACTCGATGCCGCTTGAAATCGTAAGTACCAACGCCATACACAGTAGGCATTCTGTGTTTTAGGGTTCAGGTGAGGGTTTGAGTGAAGAACAGACGAGTAAGGAGAGAGTGAGAGAGAGAGAAAGAGGGAACAGGTTTAAAATAGGGAGACGATGAGTCGAATCGGGTTTTGAAGATGATTATATAGGCACCTGCAAATTGGGGCGCGCCCTGAACCGACTTTGAAACCTAAAGTAAAACCGGACTTTTAGTGCTCTGAAGCCTGAACCGCTAAAATAAAGCTTTGTAGGTTCATATTGTCTACCAAGAAATTCCTTTTACAAGATTGCCAAGTTCACAGGGTCAACAATTACAGTTGCCAGTTTGCCAAACTCAAAACTTACACAATCAACAATAGTTTGAATTTAAGCAACAAGAGTACAAGAATCACATATTTCACTTGAAAGACAGTGAGAAGAATAAACACATTTGATGTCTGAAAATAACAACACATTCTCCTTCAACTAACATGATACGGCATCACATGAAGAACACGGATTTACATTGACATCCTTAAAACTCTACAACCCTGAAATATATTCAAACACTAAATCTGATTACACGGATTTACTACTTAAATTACACAATGCATCCACAAGAAAGGCATTGCCTTTCTACTAATTCACTCACTCACTCTTGAATTTTTAAAAAGAAGCCAGAGAGATCCTAAACACTGAAGAAAAGAAGCAGGGCAAACAACAAAAGGCTGTGTTATGCTTATTTTGCCTTCCAAGAGAAAAGAATGAAGATGCCCTGCTCTCTCTACTGACCAATTTTAGTTTCACTTCTTCTTGGACTTTGACGCCTTCAAGTCCGCAGCAGCCGCTTTAGCAGCAGATTTGGCAAGGGAAGTTGGTTTGAAAGCACTTTTGGGGTTAAGAGCATTCCTAATCTTAAGCACAGCCCAAGCTGTACCAAACGCATGCCCAGCAGCATCCATCCCTTCATTTGTAGCTTCAGCCGCTTTGTCTCCATACCTGCATCATAATACATATATAGCTCGGTCAGACATACCTCTTAAGATTTGGTGTTTTTTTTTTTTTTTGCTCTTATTTTGGTTTCATTCTTCAAGCTGTTTAGGCTGTGTATTGGTTGCCATTATAGATGTGAATGAATAAAATCTATGATTGAGCACAAAATACAGATCTATCTGTATTCTTTAGTGACGAAATTCATTCTCCTAGCTTACTCTCACAATTATATGAAACTTACTGTCATCAATCAATACCACAATTTGTTTCTAGAAAACTGATCAAGTAAAAGCATAGAATGCAGCTGAAGACTAAATCCGGTCTTTTAAAACTCTACATACAAATGAGCACAGGATACTCATACCTATCCAAGATGAACTAAGCACTACCACCACAATTTTGAATTACAATGTAGTACTACATGAGGTAAGTAAAGTAAAGTTATTTTGTTATATTACTTGTGGGAAACAAGTCCTGTAGTTACAGTCGATGTAGTCGACATGACATTCTTTCCAGCTACTTCTACCGCATCAAAGACCTTGCCTGTTCAAATTGACAAAAAAATAAATAAAAAAATTCAACCACTAATACTAAAAATATTGCTAACAATGACAGGTCAACTTATCAATAAAAAGACAATAAGCAAGAACAAGTCAACTTACTGAATCCATCAAGGGAAGCAAGAACTATTTCTCCTGGCAAGAGGCTAAAGAACTTCTTGCCGGCTTTCGAATTCACAATCGGACTTGTGAAGAACCCTGAGACTTTCACAACCCCAGATAAAACTCCAGTTGCCACTTTCTCCGACATCTTCGTTATCCGTTTCACCCTACACATAAGCCATACGCAAGTCAATTAGTACACAAATTATGCATAAACTCACCTAACAATCAATACGACAAAATGAAGTAGTGGGGATCAAAATTACCTTTTAATTCTTCTCAAGGTTTGGGGGCTAACTTCAGCCTGCTTGGTGCAAGGGTCCATCCTCCTAGTAAGGAAATCATTTCCCCATCTCAATCTACTAACAGTAACATCACCACACCATAAAATCCCCCTAATCATCTGCCCCGATCCAGATGCAATTAACTTAGCAACACAGCCACTATAATCTTCAACATTCGGCGCAATCGTAGTCCAATAAGCCGCCGATCGATCCTCCATCAATTCCTTCTTCTTCCCCTCCGATTTCATCTCCGCAGGCGAAATCTCCTTCGCCATTGACCCATCCAAAACATCACTCTTCTCCGAAACCTTCTGCACAGAGAAACTACTGTAATGTTCAAGTATCCCATCAAGCTCCTTAATCAAACCCCCTTGCCCTTTCGACGCAATCGTAACGCCGTAATTCAAAAACTCATTATCAATATACTGATGAGGAGCTTCTTCATCGCTATCTGAACCAGTAACTTTAACCGAAGTCGACGGAATTCGTAAAGAGAAAAAGTAATGGGAATCATCAAGCTTAACAGCAGCTTCATCTTTCGCTAGCGGCCATTGAATTTGATCGCTAACGCGTACAAGAACCGCGACGACATTTTCATTTTGTCTGAGCCTAACAATAGTCAAATCTCCACAAGCTAGTTCCACACTTTGTTGTTTATCAATCAGATGAACTAATGCACCAGGGATCTTTATAAGAACTTCCTCCACTGATTCAATTGGTGCAGTTGGGGCTGAACTGCTGGTGTTGTGATTCTGATTGTGGACTTTTTCTGGTTCATCTGGGAAAAGATTATCAACTAGATCTTTCATGTCTAGAGACGGATAGAATGAACCGGAAGACGATGAGTAAGTATTTGAGTTGTTGTTGGTGGTGGTGGTGGTGGTGACTGGGTCAGATGAGTGAACAGATGGATATAATGAAGATGAGGAAGTTTTAGGGTTCGATGAAAAGGGGGAATAACTGTCTGGGTTTGATTCGATTACTTGCGGGTATAGAGATGATGAAGATGATTTGTTTCTTTTCTTTTCAGATTCCATTGATTGATTTGAGTAAGTGTGAAATAATTAGTGTAATTTAATGGTGGAGAGGAGGAGGAAGATGAAGGGGGGTTTTTGTTGATGGAGAAAGACTACTGGGCGAAGAAATGGAGAAGCGCGTCACTTGAGATTCCAGAGGAGAGTGTAGTTGAAGTAATTTAATTTAATTTATTTTTAAAGCGATATAAAAGACGTGGCGGGAGGGGATGGGATACGCGTATGTTACACGGATAACACGTATCCCCACACCCCCACCTCTCCTCCAACCAATCTCAACCGTCGACGACTAACCGTTGACGGTGGTTCAGGCAAGTCGATCCCGGCGTATTAGTGAGGTTTTTCTTTACTGGTTTGACGGGCAAATTTTGGTCGACATCTAGAAAAAAAAGATGATTTGACAGGCAAATTTGGTCGACATCCTGGAAAAAGATAACTAGAGTGTAGGAAAAACGGATCGACATACACAATAATTGAAGCATTTCAGTAAACTGGAAGCTAAATGAAAAGTAAATACATTCTTTCACAAACATGGGACCTCATTAATGGAAGCAATAAACACAGGAAAGGGAAATGGAAAATTTTGACGGGACCTGAGATGGATGGTTTTCCGATTAATGATTCGATGTTGATGATATTACACGGTTTGTACCCAAAGATGCGAATATTTGAACGATAAGGCTAGTGCAGTTCCACGCGGCCAAAACTCATCCCTTTAAGGGAGTCAAGTACAAGAAAGCGAATATTTGAATTGTAACAAGGCCGCAGTGATGTACCACGCGGCTCAGTCGTTTGCTTGTTCTAATCAAATTGCTGTCGTAGATGCATTTCGGTTTCGCTCTTCCAAGAAGAATGAGAAGATTGGCCCTTCATCCGCTTGTTCTTCTCCTTGTCTTTGATGGTGGAACCTTTTTTCTTCTCTGATTCAGCGTCCTTGTCTACTGGAGGGCGATCACCACACTGTGGGCAAAACATTCCTCTGGCGTTTGTGAAAGTCTTGGGTATGCCACACTGTAAGCACATCCTGTAACGAAATTTGTGGTTTTTTAGACTCGAACATAAAGGACAGCATAAACTCTTTAACATGGCTGAGGGACAAGCGATCTCAGCTCTACCTATTTTCATTCTTAGATATACAGTTTGGGTTTTCCGGTCACATTAAAAGTCAGCTCAAAATTGTTCTCAAGTCACCGTAACAGATTAGCAGAATGCCAGAATGTATCATCTGTACAATACAATGGTTTCGGAAAAGTTTTAGCAGAACACACAAGTACCTCAATAGATCTGCGGCATCCTTGGCATCTGGATTGGTTGCAGTAACCACACGTTTGCCTTCGGCATTAACAATGCTTGTTGAGACTCTTTGAGATGATATAGGAGGCTGGAGTCCGTCACCATCAATGCTTACACGGTCACGGATTGCAACTAGTTGTGCTTTGGCCTCCACCACAACACCTGCAGAAGAAAATGCAACATACAGTTTCAGAACTTTATTGCTACATAAATTCAAATAGCCGAGATCTAAAATGCACCAGAGTAAAGGAAATTTGCCATTATGCCGACTCATCTTTGGCAGAAAACTCACTTTATGACTTACTACAACACAAGTAGCCTAAATGGGCAACAAATAGCATTCACCAGTTCGCAATACACACAGCAGAGATGTTTTTTATTCACAATTGTTTAAAGTTTTGACCAAATAAAACAAGTTTATTCTTTCAATTTTTATTTGTGTTTACCATTTACTAAGATCGACATTAAATCAAGATAGAGTACTTCACAGCTTACCAGTCTGTAATAAACACGAGGTTAAAAGATGGGAACAACTCAAAGGTTGTAAACTTACACAATCAATAACAGTCACTTGCAAAGTGCAATACAGTTTGAACTACACAACAAACCTTGTCGTACCCAATAAGGGAATCACATACTTCATTTGAGAGACGGCAACGCAGTTGGAAGTAAAAAACAACAACAACACATTCTTCTTCAATTAACACGACTCGCCAACACGTGAAGATTGAAGAACAAGGATTTACCATAAGCGGAAGCATGAGAGTGGATTTTTTTTTAATTTTTTTTTTTTTTTTGACGTCCTTGAGCTCCTACAACCGTGAAATATGCTCCTGCACCTAGAGTTTAGACTAAGAACCCAATATCACAGATCCATCTATTGTCCAAGCCTAAGCAAGTTCTTACTAAATGATCTCATCAAAAAGAGTGTCATTGGAGTCTACTGTATCATTATGCCGACTCATCTTTGGCAGAAATTCACTTTGTTACTTACGAAATCATAAGTAGCCTAATTGCCAATGGGAAACAATTACCATTAACCAGTTTGAGACACGTTCAGTAATGTTCTTCATCACAGAAGCAAGAACGTTTTTTTGTTCACAATCCTTGTTAGTTTTAACCAAATTAACTACCTCAGCAAATTAGGTTTCATCTACAATTTTTTTTTAATCTTTCACTAAGATCAACATTAAATCAAGATGGACTATTTCCCAACTTATCAATGCACCTTTCATACAAAATATCTTCCCAATGCTCAAGAGGTTAAAAAAATGGAACAACTCAAAGATTATAAACTTACACAATCAGCAACAGTTCACTAGCAATGCACAATTAGTTTTAACTTAGCGGAAAAATGTATCCAAATAACATGACTCGACAACACGTGAAGAACAACGATTGCAATAAGCGGAAGCATGAGAGTGGAAACAAAGGTTTTTGACATCCTTGAGCTCCTACAACATGTTCCAATACCTAGAGTTTAAACTAAGAACCCAATAACACCAATCCAGCTATAATCCAAGCCTAAGCAAGTTCAACATCATCACCATGCTTAACAAAACATAAAGAAGTATAATCCCAAATTAGGCATGAACACAAATTTTTGCCCCCTAAAAAACAAACAAATTGAATATTAAGCAAGCAAATTAGGGTTTAGAGGTAGAGAAACTTACCAGCTGGGAGATCTTTCTTTTCTCTCTTCATTCTACCATGCCCACCTCTTCTTCCCCCTCCTCTTCCTCCTCCTCCGTCATTCACATTTGTAGAAACTTGTTCACCTACACAGTTGTTGAGAAATTGTGGCGGTCCAGCAACCTACAAAAACACAAACAAAACAAAACCCAGAAACAAAAACAGTTCAATTCACCGGAAAAACCAAAAAATCGGATATCTTTTAGTAGTGTGAGAAGTGAATTAGGGCAAAATTGGGTACCTCGGAGAAGATTTCAAAAGCAGATGGAAGTATAGAAGTTGAAGCTGGATTAGGATCAAATAATGATTTTCCATCTCTTGAATAAGTAGTAGGAATTCTTTGTTTATGTTTTTTTACATCTTCATCAGAATCAGAATCAGTAAGAAAATCTTGAAGTTGTTCTTCTTCTTCTTCAGCAGAAGAGTAACCCTGTAGAAGTGCTAAACTCATTCTTTCTCTTTCTAAGAGCATCTCCTATGGGTAGTCTCCAAATTGAGACTAACTCACCCATATGGAAGACTACTCACCCATATGAGCGAGTCTAGCCACTATGGGCAAAAACAAAGTAGGACTGAACGGGGGACTGTCCTCCGTAAGATTTTTTTTTTTTGAAAACCTTACGGGAGACTGTCTCCCGTAATAAATTTTTTCCATAATTTTACGGGAGACAGTCTCCCGTAAGGTTTCAAAAGAAAATAAAAACGGGAGACCGTGTCCTGTTTGTTTTGTAAATCCACAAAACATCCAGGAGCCGAGTTTTCTCCCATTTTTCTTCTTCTTCACTTCCATTTTTCTTCTCCCCCCTTCTTCCCCCTTCTTCTCCATTATTAAAACTAAGCTAAATTCGTAGAATAGTTTGATTAACGATTCGGGTGAGTTACTAACCCTTAATTTTAGTGTTTTTTCCTTTCAATTTCAATATATATTGAGTTTTTGATAAAACCCTAATTTGTTTTTTTCAATTCCTCTAATTCAAGGTTTGGAGAAAATTAAGAGCAAATTCGTCTAATTGAAGGTATGAACAATGAACCCAATTCATTTTTTTGGAATGTTATTGAAGTATGATATTTAGTTTAATTTTAATAGATAATTCATGGTATGTGTTTTAGGGTTCCTATAGAAACAATGGATTATACTAGTGTGTCATCTAGAAGTGAAGAAAATCATGTTTGCAACACACTTAACATGGAAGATGATAAACCTTGGATGTATTTTAGGGGTGGTTGGAGTAATATGAATATCATGTATGAAATTGTATGCCAAAATGATAGATGTAAATCGTTTATAGACAATTGTGGATTGGGACGGTTACTAGAGATTAATGTTTCGAAAGATGATCAACAACTCACACACGCAATTGTTGAGCGCTTTTGGAAATCCACAAACACGTTTCATTTTCCTACATTTGAAATAGGACTCACACCCAATGACTTCACTTGGTTGACGGGTATAGAAGTAGAAAACGGATTTAGTCTAGAATATATTGATTGGTGTGTGAAGGATAATAGGGAACTTTGTGTGGAGTATGTGGAAAACCTTTTGCCAAATTTAGTTCAACTTATTTTCGAAAAAGAAAGGGAAAAGAAAGCCGCGGAAAGGAGGAAAGCACTAGAAGGAATTGATGAAACTCAAGAACCGAGTGATAATGAAGAAGAAATTGGTGAGAATGGGGAAAGGATAGCTCATGGTCTTGATGTATTCTCATATTTGAAGCAGAGAAGTGGTGGTATCAAATGTGTAGACTTATGTGATTGGTTGAGAACATTTCAAGGAAAGGGTGGAGTTGCTATGGAACCATATTGGGATGAAATTGTTCGGGTTTTTCTTTTATGGATGATTGGTCAAGTGCTTATGCCTAATAGTGTATCTACCACAAAGGTAGGATGGTTATGTAACTTTGAGAACTTAGAAAACACAATTAGGTTTGATTGGGGATCTCCCACATTGGCTTGTCTTTATAAATCTTTGGGCGAGGTTAGTAGCAAATTGAAGTCTTTCAACGGCATGTGGATGATCTTAGAGGTATGTACATATGGCTCATCTTACATCTTAAACCAATTTAATGTTTATATTTCCTTAAATGTTATATATTGATTTTTCGTTTCATATTTTTTTTGTAGTATTGGTTTTACTATTATTTCCACACTTTGGCTCCCCAAATTGAAGGAAATCCACCGGTTTGGAATGATTTATGGCCAAAAATCAAGGTGTTTAACAAGGGAAACAAGTCGGGGGTTCAAAGGGATATGGGAAGACACTCAATTTCTATTGCTCGTAAGCAATTGGAGAATAGGTCAATGAATGGAACAACATGGCAGCCATGGCTTGGAAGTGAGCATGCTAATAATGAAGTCCTAAGATATTCAAAGACGTTGTCAAAGAAACGATGTGTATTCTTGGATATTGAAGATGATAAAGGCTATAGGTACTTGGGAGAGAGATGTTTGCTTCAAGTAACCGGGGTATTAGGTATTCCACCTTACCCACCTCCACAACAAGAAATGGTACGAATGAATCGCAAGTATCGTGAGAAGTGCAAAGGTATGAGGACTTCTAGAAAACCCAATACGATTGCAACTATTGAGGAGTATGAAAAATGGTGGGAGTGTGGATTGCATGCATTGGCCTTGGAAGAACTGTCCTTCGTCTTGGGCAGGATATTATGCATCTTATAAAGGTGAACCAACGATAGTGTTAGAGGGGGTTGCTACTTATGATTTGTGGTTTTGGCATGCATATTTTGGGAGTCCCGGATCAAATAATGATCTTAATGTACTTAACTCATCTCCATTATTCGATGGCATTTTTTCTGAGGCAGCTCCAAAAGTTGATTTTCAAACAGGTGGTGGAAGATTTGATATGGGTTACTACTTGGCCGATGGGATTTATCCCAAGTTATGTACTATTGTGCAAGCTTACAAAAGACTAATAAATGAAAGACAAAAATGTTTTACCAAGATGCAAGAAGTGTGTCGGAAAGATGTTGAGCGTGCATTCGGGGTTCTACAAGAAAAATGGCATATAGTGAGAGGTCCGGTTGAATACTGGGATGAAGAAGACTTAAAATTCATAATGTTGGCTTGTGTGATATTGCATAACATGATAATTCAAAATGAGAGACGAGATGGGGCATGGAGAACCTTTGGAGATGAAGACTATAGGGTTTACCGTGATATTGTACCTCACGAAGCCGTTAACTATCACGAGTTAAGACATGAACCCTTGTATAATGATCTTCGACTAAGATTGACAAATCATGTTTGGGAGATGTTTGGTAATGAACATGAGGAGGAAGCGCAAGGTAATTAAAGTTAGTTTCTTTTGGTTGTTTGGACAATGTGTTTATTTTGGTTTATTTTGGATGACTAAATAACATTGCATTTTAGATATTTGTTATCTCATTACATTGCATATTGTTCATGATAACAATCTTTTAGTTGAAAAGAAATTACAACAAGGAAAACAATAGTAATAGAAATAAAATTATAACTTGGAAAACATAAACCATATTACCCATTACTCATCATTGCTACTATCTTGTTCCATCAAGTTCCTTTTCTCTAGTATCTTGTTTTTTTTTACGTTCAACCCAAGCTTGGCCGACACTAGATAACTTAGAAATATCCGCCATCATGATTCTTTCCACACGAGCCTTTTTCTTTTCTTTGATTCGACTCATATTTTCCTCTTTTAGTTGTTCTTCTTGCTCTTTCAAATAACTTAACATTCTCTCATTGGTTTCACTAAAGTTGGATTCAATGGAACCACTAGAAGTACCACATGGATATTTTGCTTGTTTAAGAGCTTGAAGAGCTTTCTTCCCGGGTCCCCTTTTCTTTTTTTCTTGAGTGTCACCCGTATTAACATCTACTCCCGTCTCTTCCTCCTCGACATCGTCCGCACCATGGACACCATCGACACCTAAATCATCAACAACTTGGACCACGGGTGGTGGGGGTAGCGGGGGTATATCGACATATTTGGTGTAATCATAACCGGGTTCACTCTTGTATACCTCGTAGCACTCATCAAGGATGAAGGGTCTCCCATGTATCTTGTGAAACTCACACCGACCACGTATCAACTACAATGTAAACTTTTCATATTAGTATTCATTTACAAACATAATGAGCAATACGTATGAAACAAAAATACATACCGTGTGCTCTTGTCCATAGACACTTACTCGTCCACCTCGATATAGTTTTCCAAGAACGGCGACAAATAACTTAATTTCTTTCTTTATTTGGTATATTCGGTTTTCTAAACTAGTTTTGTCTCTAACATTTGGGTTACCTTTCGTTTTCTCGATAAATAATGGAATAATTTGTTCCCAATATTTGGTTTTTCCTTGACCAACACCAACACTACCATCACCCGTTATTGATATATGTGCTTCACAAAGAGCTACATATTCATCCGTATTAAACTTAATTTGTTGCTTCCTACGACCTTTTTGAGCAATTTGGGTTGAAGGAGTCGGTGTTGGTGAAGAAGACATGGATGGAGAGTGTGAAATCGAAATGAAGAAGAAAACTTAAAAACAAAAATGGAGTAGAAGAAGTTGAGAGGGAGTGGGATGAAGAGAAAATAGTTGGAGGTGTGGGATTTATAGGCTAAAATGTAGCCGTTGGCCAAAATTTATTCAAATACTTTACGGGAGACTGTCTCCCGTTTTTTACTTAAAAACAAAACAAACGGGAGACGGTCTCCCATTTGGTAGAAAAATAAAACTCTTACGGGAGACAGTCCCCCGTAATAAAATTTCTTTTATTTTAAACGGGAGACGGTCTCCCGTTTGTTGTTATTTTATTTACGGGAGACAGTCTCCCGTAAAGTGTTACACTACCAACCACTCGTTCAGTTGAACGAGTGGTTGAACGTTTTGGGACCAAAATACACCCTTTCACTTACCATAGTGGGAGCAAATTAGGCCAAATTGGTAGTGACCCTTTCAAAATGAAAGGGTAACACTACCCATAGGATTTGCTCTAAGAACCAAACACTCCCTTCTCCTAAGATACAACTGGGATCTTACGGGCCTTAAAGATGCCGGTGTAAAGACTACAAAGTGTCAGTCGGGTTGTCCGATCCAATTATGTTGACAGGCCGGGCTTCATTATGTGAGATATTTCCCAGTGATGGTGTAAAGTGGGTCCCAATATCCTCGGAAAAAAACCGTGGAGAGATCCGAGGACCATTAGGGTAGATTCTAGCACTAGGATAGGGATGGTGTAAAGTGGGTCCCACCTATTTTCTCACACGGTTTTTTTCTCTCCAGTATTTTCCACGGTCAACCGAATATTTTCGAATGTTTTTTCTCTGAGAAGTGTTATCTCGCCAGATTTAGCGAGATGCATTCCCGCTCAAGCGGCTTCCAAACCGTTAGATCAGTGTCCCAAATTTAAAATCCAAATCTGGAAGCTTTTGAGTCTTTGACCCTTAAGCGAAAGTGGTGGATCCTGAACTGAAAGTGGTGGGTCCTAAAATGAATGTGAATCCAACTGTGATCATCCAATGTCTTAGAAGCCGCTTGAATGAAAAGTTATCCCGCAAAGTCGTGCAGGATAGCATTTGTCTTTTCTCTACATCAAAAAATCTACTATGAACTTATATTTGGAATGTTGAATCCTTCTATAAATTATGGGTTTAAATCGAAATTCATGTTTAACCAATGAGCAATGAATAAACACTGGTGTATGAATTTGATGAATTTTTTTGTTATATGAGAAGTATTTTTGGTTGATTATTGAGTACTCGCAGAATTTATCGGATAAATAATATTAGGTAGCTTCATGTTCATTGGCCGCTCAAGCTCATATCTTGGGTAGTTAAATTAGGGAAGGAGCCAGTTCATGGCATGTGTGTACAATTTCCCATTTAGCCAGCAAATTCCAAACATATCTGTCGGTGACTTTGGCGGAACCAAAATGCGGCCAACCCTGGATGTACTCCCACCTTTTAATCTCATAAAATCTTAACATGTTAGTAATTTCCACCTTAAAAAGATAAAATTCATTAGTTAGTTCTCCGGGTTTATAAATTAGTCCACTAGGCTAAAGTAATTTAGTCCACCAAAGCCAAAAAAAATATCCATCCACCTTCCAAAATCTATTTGCTAGATTTTGCTAGTAAGTGGTTTTATTTGCTAGTAAGAGGAAGAGAGAAAATGAAAGCCTAAGAGGTAAAGTTAAAGGGGGAGATTGAAAAGTTACATTCTTGAGCTCCTACTTTTACTACTTTAATCCATCACATACATTAGTTTAGTCCGCAAATTGAAAGTGTTATGTTCGTAAGAGCATCTCTAATGTAAGGGGTTAAAAGTCTTAAAAATACATAAAACATAGGATTTATAAGACCCTTTTCACCAAATTTTCATCTCCAATGCAAGGGTAAAGGTCATAAAGAAAAATGACAAAGGAGAAAGTCTAGATTAGACTTTCTTCATGACGCTGGGTCTTAAGTCCGCATCATCTTTTTGATTCTGAATTTAAATAAAAGGTGTTAGATAAGAACTTGAGGACTAGAGATGCAATTTAGATAAAAAGTCTTATCTTAGTTTTCATTTGTCATTTAGCAATGACCCACACCAAAAAAGGTGTTAATAAGACCTCCACCTAGGATTACCTTGACCCCTTGCATTGGAGATGCTCTAGGCTCCTAACCCACTTACCCTCTTTTGATAACTTTATATCAATATTTTTATTTTGTATTTACCATGAAAAGAACATCTTCAGTGAGTATTTTACTCTTTTTTGCATTCCAAGCTCTTTCGCTTACAATTAATCCATATGTTGTTGGTGTTGTTTATCGTTTTCTTCGTTATTTTTTATTCATTGTTGTTGTTGTGCATTTGATGATGACCTATATTCTTCAACATTCTAGACATGAGATTGTTCATTTGATATAGGGATGTAGGCCCACAGTTGCTCACTAATTATACGATCCCTTTCAAAAAAATATGATCGCGGCCTTCGGCCGCCTTGGTTACTATTAATGCGCTTCACTATAATTTTTTAACCCCCTACATCGAAACCATGGTTACGCCATTGGTCGGTGAAATGGCTACCAAGCTCAATATAACTTTTATTTAAAAGTTAATATTTCTTCTTCATTTTTTCTAAATCTATAATTTGAATCGAAATTTGTCATGACATAATTAGGTCTACAACTAAAAGACTTCGCTCTGGGGATTCGTGAAGCCAAATCCGACTATCTTTACCTTGATAATTCGTGAATCCTGATCTTTCATACAAGATGGATAATTTTTTTTAAAGTTGTCTTAGTCTCAAACTTTGTGATTCCTCAAGATAGATATTTGAAAACTGATCTTATTAGTTGATCTTTTGAAGATAGTTCTAGAAAGGTGGTTAAGAATCTAGGCTACTCTTTGGGATCCATAGCCTTGATCTATTACATATAGTCTCATCTTTATCTATTGCAAAAAGATTTCCACACCTTGATCTTTGATCTAAAGGGAAATCAAATAGGCTTATTTGTTAGAGGAAAATTGGTATCAGAAGTCTTCACTTCGGCTGAAGAAACTCTTAGGCTGTAAAGGACGCCATATAAGGGAATCAAGTGCGTAGAGAATTGCGAGGTTCAAGGGACATAATGAGCGTGACTATAACTGAATCGCTTGAAGGGTGGGTTCAGTCTCAACTACATTCCAATCTGAAGTATGATAGTATAGGCTAGTGTCTGTAGCGTCTTAATATTGTGTGGTGTTCAAATCTGGACGAGGTCCCGGTTTTTTTTTTGCTGTTGTGGTTTCCTCATTAACAAAATGTCTGGTGTCTTTTGTTTTTCCTTTTCCGCATTATACTGTTTATCTTTATAATTGGATTTGCACAGGTTTGTGCGTATTTAATCTAAGTAGATGTGTCTGTTTAATTGTAATCGATTACGAGACTTGTTTATTGTATAATTCATATCTTGAAATATAGATAACAAGTTTAATCACTTGGAAGAATTCTGGATACGATTAGATTGATCTTGGATATTAATTTTTAGGATTTTCCAAGTACTCTGCTTAACAATCAGGTTCAAGGAACCTTTGTCTATATACATAATGATTGAGTAGAGGTTAGAGATATAATCATATTTTCAAGGATCATTCAGTTTGTATACTTGCTATTGTATTAAGTTTTGTCTATACAGGTTGCCGAACGAAAACGTTGGGTGTATTTGGTATCCCCTACGTTTTCATCTGGGGATTCCTTTGTTATTTGATAACCATTCAATGCATTAGGGTTATATTGGTTCACCTTTTTAAGAATGTGGAAGCATGCTTCGTGCTTGAAACTCGAACTTCTTGCTCTTTGATTTTTCGTTGCTGCAGTTTAAACATGTATAACTTAGTTATTAAAACAAAATGATAAAAGATTTAAAAATCAATTAGACAATTTGAAATTCAGCTTACCCTCAAAGATTTAGGGGTCTATCTATTGTGTCCGTCAATTTTTTTGACATATTTATTGTTCTCAGTTTGTACGTCATTTTTGTACCAAAAATAAGATATTTTTAGGATCGGTACCCAAGATCTTTCTTTAGATAAAAATAGTAAAATCCCATGGTTTTCATGGCATGGATACTACAGGGATGCCAAATTGTTTTGATATTATGGTAATTCATGAATAATTTGGCATTATCAATCTTGCGCGCTATCAGAGTTGTTTTTATTTTTATTTTATGTGGATCATGGTAATTATTGAGTAATTTATCACCTTAGAAGCTCAAGTAATCTATATTAGAGTTACTAAGTAAATCTAATATAGATTTACTTATCCCACCGAGTTTCCTCAACTTTCTGTATCGCGCGCATATATGTCCTATTCAGTCGTTTTTTCTAACGTATTGTTATTTATTGATTTAGCTAACTTGTTAACCAAGCTTGAAAATCCAGCTAACTTATGCTACTTACAATTTTTAATGCAGGTGTGAAAAAGTTTTTTTGCCACGAGTGTGGCAACATTAGGTTTATCAGCATTCGATGTCCTTGCAAACCGACTCGGGCCTGGGAGCTGATTTTTCTGTTTGTTATTGTATGTGCCTTGTTTCTATTGACGCTTTTTATGTGTGGTATAGTGATTTATACTATTTTGGGGGAAACTGAGTTGATTCCATATGATCATATGAGTACACAAAGAATTCACGGTTGAGGTATTTATACCCAACCAACTTGAAATGGCATTGTTGGCTTAGAATATAATTTCCGCGGAGGAGATTTAGAAGTTTGAATTGTATTTCTGTTGTAAGAATATTTCTATATGTAGAAATATCCTATTGGGCCATGTAATATCTTTGGTTAATTAAGAATATTGCTAAATATATTGGTTACCATTTATTGGGCTTATTTCCTATTATCTCTTCCTTGATGGATGGTCGAGATTGATTGCTAACTCTGATCCCAAGGAACCTTGGTCCTCCTTCTACCTATAAAAGGAACTTTATAGCCATCAGTATAGAGAGAGATGAAATTTTATTTCATTACACCAAGGGTCAAGAAGGAGAAACCAAGATATTCCACTGTGTTCTGTTCTACGGGTGTACTTGCAGCCTTGGAAGATTTCTTGGATTCAATCAATGGCTTCATCAGGTAATATGTTTTTAACACATCTATGTGTATTGTGATTATCATGTTGTTCAAGATCCAACCATTATGTATATATAAAATAAATCTTATATTTGATCAGAGCATGGTTTAGAACTATATGATTTTCTATGATGTTGTATGCATAAATTGTGTGATATGAATCCATCGTGTTTGATAAGATACTATGATTTTTGGTGATAATTACTTAACATGAAACCAATATTGATGCGAGTTTTATAATTTTATATTTAAACTATTATGATCCATATTGCTTGTTTGGTTTATCTATAAAGCATGGTGGATTTGACTCAAATCAATCCAAAACGTTATGTAAGAAAAATATGCATGATTGATCTATCTTGATATTACATGCATGGAAAATTTGGCACATGTTTGGATTAATTAAGAATACAAAAAAAATTTGACCATTAATTACATAATGAATTCAGTCACCCAAGTCGGTAGAAAATGAAAATTAGGATCTTCTAGTTTTGGTGAAGAATATTGTTAGTTAACAAGTTTGACACTTAGCTACTTTGCATTGGTTGGTTGATATTAAAAATTATTAAATTATTGACCAAAATTAATAACATCAAGAATGTATATTTCATGAAGCCATCAAGTTTGACCAAGCACTAGAGCATAACTAGAAAATTAGATTAGAAAATGAAATAACAAACACAAATCAAGGATACTTGATTATCATTTTCTTTCTACAAAAGTTGACTTTGAATTTTAATCATCTAGAAGAACTTATGTCAATAGGTTCCCATGCATGTTAAATTATTATTGTGATTTGTTGACCAATTTTTTTTGATGAGTGTAAAACTAGGCTAACCATTTTTTGACTTAAAAAAAAATGGAGGCTAACCATTTTTGACTTAAGAAAAAAATATGGAGGCTAACCATTTTTGACTTAAAAAAAATTTATGGAGGATAACCATTTTTGACTTAGAAAAGGAAAATGGGAAGCAGACAAAGCCATGTACTAGCGTGTTAGAATAAAGTTTGCGATGAAATTAATTCATTTTTCTTGATTCTGTAACGCATGGATGATTACTGTTCGCAATTTTTATGCGTTTGGGCCTCGTCTAAAATAGCCCAATATGCTATATGAAGTAAAAGAGTATGTTCTAATGCTTAAATGGGTTCTGTTAAGAACCAAGCCCAGCTATTTAGTTTTATAAAGTTGATAGTTTTTATTTTTATTTTATTTTTTTAAAATAAATAAATGAAGGTGGGTTTGCTCAGAACAAGTGTGACATTTGATATATTTTTCTTCCATTGACTGTTTGACGGCGTCTAATCATGTTTGTGTGCTTGTTTAACTTCGGCATAACTGACTTTGACTGACTGTTTGACTTTCGATGTTGACTTTGATGGTTGACTTTGACTGTTTGACTTCCGCTGTTGACTTTCACATGATGTATTTTTCCTGGACTGTTAATTTTTCATTTCAAATATAGCCTAACTTGAATATGTATAGTTTATTAAAATGTTTGAATTGTATGCTCTTTAGCTATCACCACAGTGATACTAAAGTATTATGTTATATTAACATGTCATTGTAAGTCTACATCGTTTTGTGCAATCACATAAGAATAACTATCACCCACAGGAGATGTTTATTCAAGTGTTTGTATATATAAACATAAAGAAATTAACCATTTAATCATACATATTATAATGAAAAGTTACCCACAGGTAACTCTAATTCACATGTTTGAATAAATACTAGTACAATCGTTGCCACGGTGGGAGGGCCGATCGAAGAAGAATCTGAAGATGGCGACTACTTTCACATCCGTTTCAGCAAAAATGATATTTTCTCCCCGTTTCGGAAAAAATGATACTTTCACCTCGTTTCAAAAAAAGTGACACTTTCGCCTCGTCTCAGAAAAAGTGATGCTTTTTCCCCGTTTCGGAAAAAGTGATGCTCTCGCTCCGTTCCTTTTTCTGGAACGGAGCGAAAGTATCACTTTTCCCTAAACGGGGCGAAAGTATCACTTTTTCCCGAAACGGGGAGAAAGGATCACTTTTCCTGAAACGGAATGTGAAAGTTTTTTATGAAATGGAATATTAGTCGATCCATAAACCAAAATATGGTTACATGATGTGTTATGCATCCTTTGTGGTGGTTTGTATAATGGCTATGCATTTTATTTTCGAGAATTGTGCCTAAAAATGAAGGTATCACTTTTCTTGAAACGGAGGGAGTACATCGTTTTATTAGTTGCAACAGAAAATTAGTTGATGCATAAACCAAAATATGGTTACATAAAGTATTATGTATCCTTTATGGTGGTTTGTAAAATGAATATACATTTAATTTTCTAAAATTATGCCTAAAATGATAAATATCTCCGAATATTTCGTAAAAACTCAAAATTTGATATTGTTGTTTGTGCTCGTTGGATAGGTTTTTTTATTATCTTTCCAATGAGATAAAATTTGTAAAATTCCAAGGAACGGATTTTTAGATATGTTATATTAAAGTTTGCATTCCAATTATACCCCTAAAAAAATAGGATACATAAGGAGTTATAGTAATTGGATAAAAAGGGAGGGATATTTTTGGTTTTTCGGCCCTAACCATTTCCAATCTTTTTGTTTCAATTTGATGACTTAGGATTTACAAAAAAGTGGCCATATAAGGTCCTCCCTCGCTTCGCTCGGTCGGCCCAATTATGATTATGTATGTAACCATGAAAGGCATAATGTCCACAGATGTTTGTATTTGCTTGCTTATATATGTGTGAATGTTTTTATGACTTTATGACATGATTGTTGTTTTATTAAGATTTTACCCACAGGAGTTTCTTAATTTATATGTGTGTGAGTATGACTTTGTGTATCTTTGTCATGTTTTACAGCTTCTAGTTCTAATTCTTTGCATTCATATATTTATTCTATCCCATTCTTCAATGGCACCAACTTCTCAGAATGGAAAGAGAATGTTGACTTCACTTTGGGTGTGCAGGATATTGACCTTGCTCTCCAAATTGAAAAGAAAATTATAGATGATAAGAGTTCCACTGAAAATAAGGATCTCTTAAAAAAGTGGGAGAGAAGTGATAGGCTGAGCATACAGCTAATGCGAATGCACATTGATGGAAACATTAAAGAATCACTTCCCAAATAACCTAAAAGTGCTAAGGACTTTATGGAAATCATAAATGAACACTTTAAGACAGCAGATAAGTCTCTAGCTGGGAAATTGATGGATGATCTTACCACCATGAAGTATACCGGTGTAAGGTCAATGCACTATCACGTGATAGAAATGCGTAGCATTGCTGATAAGCTCACTGAGATGAAATTAACTGTGGATGAGAACTTTCTTGTCCAATTTATTCTCAACTCGCTACCACCACAATATTCCCCCTTTCAAGTGCATTACAACACTATTAAGGAAAAGTGGACTGCAAATGAACTGGGAAACATGTTGGTTCAAGAGGAAGCTAGGCTAAGCCAGCAAGGTCTTAATCAAGCGCATTTTGTCAATCGAGGAGTGAACAATAAGTGTAAGCCTGCAAAGAGCAATAAGGGAGCACCACAGAATAATTCTGTTCAACCTGAAAAGAAGAAGGCAAAGAAAGATGACAATAAGTGTCGTTTCTGTAAGAAACCTGGTCATTTTTAGAAAGATTGCATTAAGCGTCAAAAATGGTTCGAAAAGAAAGGTAATCCTTTGGGATTCGTAAGCTATTTTGAAACAAATTTGACTGTTAAAGAATCTTCTTTATCATGGTGGTTTGATTCTGGTGCTAATGTTCATGTTTCTAATTCGATGCAGGGATACCTTTCAACCCAACTCACGAACTACAATGCAAACTTCCTTTTTATGGGCAATGGCAATAAAGCCTCAGTTAATGTTGTAGGTACCTACCATTTGATTCTAGATCATGGATACTTTCTTGATTTAGAAAACACTCTTTATGTTCCAACTATTTCTCGCAATTTAATTTCAGTTTCTCAACTAGATAGACAAGTTTTAAATTTCAAATTGCCAATGGATGTTTTAGTCTGTTTAAAGATTTTAAAGTTATTGGTTCTGGTTATCTTTCTGATGGTCTTTACAAGTTAAATTTATCATCATCATCAATACCCGGAACCTATTTAACTATGCATCATAATGATAGAACTGAACATGCTGAGGGTAATTCCTCATTCTTGTGGCATAAGAAGATGAGAAAAAATAACGGCACTAGAGCTTCATGATGAGACTATTTCCAATGAAGAAATTGTAGAACAACCACAAGAACTAGACTTAATAAGATCTACTAGAGAACGAAAAGGGGCTATTTCTGATGATTATGTGGTTTATCTACAAGAATCGGATTTTGATTTAGGGAATATGAAAGATCCAGTTTCTTATTCACAAGCTATCAAGTGTAGTAATTCTGATAAATGGATTAATGCTATGAAAGTAGAGAAAAAAAATCGATGGATGATAATGGAGTCTGGGAATACGTTGAATTGCCTGAAGGACACAAAGCAATCGGGTGTAAATGGGTCTTTAAGACCAAATGCGATGTTAATGGCAATATTCAATGTTATAAAGCTAGACTTGTAGCCAAAGGTTTCACTCAGAAAGATGGCATTGATTACAAAGAGATTTTTTCCCACGTGTCAAAGAAAGACTCTCTCAGAATTATTATGGCATTAGTAGGTCAATATGACCTTGAGTTACATCAAATGGATGTGAAAACAACTTTTCTTAATGGTGAGCTTGAGGAAGATATTTACATGTGTCAACCTGAAGGTTTTGTCCTTGAAGGACAGGAACACATGGTCTGCAAACTTAAGAAATCAATTTATGGACTTAAGCAAGCCTCCAGGCAGTGGTATCTAAAATTCAACGAAACTATTCAAAAATTTGGTTTTGAAGAAAATGTTGTAGATCCATGCATATACCTCAAGATCAGTGGGAGGAAGTTCATATTTTTGGTATTGTATGTAGATGACATACTACTTGCGAGTAGTGATCTTGGACTTATGCATGAAACAAAGGAATATCTCTCGAAGAATTTTGAAATGAAAGATATGGGTGAGGCTTCTTATGTGATTCAGATAGAAATATTCCGTGATAGATCACTTGGCACATTATCGATCTCACAGAAAGCATATATCGAAAGAATTTTAGAGAGGTTTGAGATGACTTCATGTAAGCCAAGTATAGTTCCGGTTTCTAAAGGAAACAAGTTTGGACTCAATCTTTGTCCTAAGAATGAACTGGAACGTAAACAAATGGATAAAATCCCTTATGCTTCTATGGTGGGAAGTTTAATGTATGCTCAAGTTTGCACACGACCATATATCAGCTATATAGTTGGTATGCTTGGAAGATACCTTGTGAATCCTGGAATGGAACACTGGAAAGCTGCAAAGAAATTTTTAAGGTACTGCAAGGAACGAAGGATCATCGCCTCACATTTACGAAGTCAGATAAATTTGAGTTGGTTGGCTATACAGATTCCGATTTCATGGGATGTAATGATACTCGAAAGAGCACTTTTGGATATGTTTTTCTATTAGCTGGAGGAGCAATATCATGGAAAAGTGCAAAAGAGTCTATTCTCACTGGCTCAACAATGGAAGCTGAATTTTTAGCATGTTATGAGGCTACAAATCATTGTTCATGGTTGCGAAATTTCATTTCAATGTTTGGAGACTTAAATTTTGCCTCCGCACCTGTGAAACTTTATTGTGATAATGTTTCAGCAGTATTATTTTCAAAGCACGCTAGATATACTAAGGGTTCAAGACACATGGATCTAAAGTACCTATGTGTGAAACAAGTTGTTCAGATGAAAAAGTTGTTCATTGAACACATAGGCACAAAACTTATAATTGCAGATGCATTTACGAAGGCGTTACCTCCTAAGAATTTTTTGGAACATGTTGGAAACATGGGTCTTGAAGGAGTAACAAACAATTAGTTTCACTTAGAATTTTGCTTATGTTTGAAAACTTATTGAGATCTTATTATTGTTGTTATTCTGAACTTATTTCTGTATCCACTTTAGTATACTTTTATGTTATTGGATGAATGTTATAGAAATTGTTTTTTTTTTTGAAGACATTAGTGGACCATTATGATATCCCCATTTAAGGCCTGATTAAGTAAGTTGCTTGTGTTGTGGTACATGGAAGGGAACACGTTTATAACAAGACAATATGCCACCGCCATGACTCGCATACGTTATTTGATTGGTTAAGGTATTACGTTTAACCATTAAATTTGATTAGCAATTATGCGCACTTATGTTTTTCTACGATTAACCATTAAATGGATTATCACATGGACCAGTGGGAGAATGTAAGAATATTTATATATGTAGAAATATCCTATTGGGCCATGTAATATCTTTGGTTAATTAAGAATATTGCTAAATATATTGGTTATCATTTATTGGGTTTATTTCCTATTATCTCTTCCTTGATGGACGGTCGAGATTGATTGCTAACTCTGATCCCAAGGAACCTTGGTCCTCCTTCTACCTATAAAAAGGAACTCTATAGCCATCAGTATAAAGAGAGATGAAATTTTATTTCATTACACAAAGGGTCAAGAAGGAGAAACCAAGATATTCCACTGTGTTCTGTTCTATGGGTGTACTTGCAGCCTTGGAAGATTTCTTGGATTCAATCAATAGCTTCATCAGGTAATATGTTTTTAACACATCTATGTGTATTGTGATTATCATGTTGTTCAAGATCCAACCATTATGTATATATAAAATAAATCTTATATCTGTTTCAACGCAAGTTCCTGTTAATGTAATTTCATAGTGTTTGGCTACGTATACTAATGGGTGCCAGGAAATCACGTTTTTTGAAACCTGAATATAGCTCACGGTTAGGTCAAGGGTTATATGCTGAGCAGAATTATAATCTCTGGTTAAATTTGGCTGCTATTTCTGGTGATATTTTTTTTTTATAATTTAGCTAACTTGTTTAAACTAGGAACCAAGCTTGAAAATCCAACTTGGAACAACATGGAATTAATTTATGCTACTTAAATTTTTTACTACAGGTGTAGAACAGTTTTTTTCCAGGACTGTGGCAGCATTAGCAGTCCATGTATTTGCAAGAGTTCTTACAAAGGACAACGGGGTTTGCGGGCTTCTGAGTGTTTTATACTCGGTTTCTGTTTAATAATGATGCTAATTATCTTACTGCTTGTTTTGTTCTCAATTGGGGTCATTCCGTAAGGAATTATCAATCGAGGTATTTGCAACAAAGAAAACTGAAAATAAAATAAAACGGCGCCTTCAAGTGTTTATTGTAGCAGGGCCTGCAAGTGCCAACAAGATCTTGAATGTTGTTCATGTATATGATGTATTTATTTATTTTTTATATATAAACCCACTTATCTTGGTGCTTTTAATTAGTATATATATGTATATATTGAATAAACAAGGTTTATGCATGAACCACCATTTCCATTTCTAGAACAATCTAGCATGAACTAGACATATCTTTGGTCAAGAAAAACAACTAAGATTAGAATAAGATTTTAGCAAGCAAAATTTGAATTGTAAACTCATTTATGTTTCTTATTTCACCTACCCTATATTGTGGCTATAAATAGCCATTCTTAGTTGGATGTAATATATACAAGAAGAAATACAATTGGAGATAGAACTCTCATGCTATCTTTCCATCTTTCTTTCATTATTCTATTATTTGCTTACATTAGCAATTCTAGTAAGTAAACAAGTAATAATATAATAAGTTATCAGCTCGAATTGCTCTGTGGTGATCGGCGTTGGGCTGACGATACGGAAAAAGGATAATTCTCTTCAACCCTTGCATATTTAATTTAACTATTTCTAAGTAGTTTTATGCATACAATTTTTATTATGTCTAACTTTGTTTCCTATTATAATTAGGACTTGTTAAAAAGAGAGTTAGACATATTACCGTATTTGTATGTGCTATTTGGAGCACTTGAAATACACGGTATATGAAGAGATATCCAAAATATATACGTATTAAGAAAATCTCATATTTGTGGTGCTTTTTCCGAATTTACCCAAATATTTGAGTTTTGCAGCATTTTATTATTTTCCTCCTTAGCCAACCAACGGAAGGTTTTTCCGCGTCCTCTTGGATAGCGTAGAAAATAAAATTTCCTTTGTTGGTACACCAATGATTTTTGGTGTTAACGGTTTTAATACCGACAGAGCAAGGAATTATTGCATCATTGGGGATAGCAAAATTTTAATATTCCTTTGCCATAATAGTCTCTAGAATTTAAAGTCGTTCCACTTAAGGCCGAAATGCAATGAAAAATGGACACTGTGTTAACATAGTTAGCGGGTCTCTATCAGCGGTCCTTGAAATGAACTGCAATTGATATTGAGACAATTTCTTTTAAGAAATAAAGAATGTGTTCATATTTCAACTTTGATAAATTAATATTTCGTCGAGCCAAATGGACGAAATTGGAGATTTATCGGTATTATGTTAGAACCGTTTCACCATTGATATTTGTGGAAAATAGTTCGGCTTGATTTTAGAGAAGATATATGTACCATATATAATATAGTGGTGAGAAATAAGGAGAGATGCATATTTTGCGCCCTTATGTGTTCCTGCTAGTTTTACGATGTGCATTATATGCGCCTATTATATGCATCAGCGATCTTTAAAAATCAAGTGCTTAATTTTCATTTTGTATATGTTGTGTCAACAACATCGAGTGTTGCAAATGTTAACTGCGCCCCGTAGATATACAAACGTCGAGCGATAATGAGTGTTGCATTTTTGTAAATGATATTTAGAGTTAATATCCTGTGTTCTCGTCGCTTGAGCTATTACCTAAAATCTTGAATTTGTTGAATTAAATTTGCAATAGTACCTATGCAAATAAGTTTAAAATCTTTGGCAAAGAAGGAAAATAAAATTGTGGTAGGCCTATTTTTGAATATGGGAACCACAATAATTCTCGGGTTTAAGAACCTGATGAGCACCGTACCACTAGAAGTGGAGAAATACGGGATGGTAGCATAATGATTGGTTTGAATACGCCGTTTTTGATCCTGGAAGAGCTCTGCTATTGTTGTGACATAAAACACACAGTACGTGCACCTGGAGTGTTGTTCATTGTTTTTAAATCTCTATCGGTCGTTTTGGCAGGACTGGTACTGATATTGAGATAGTGTCTATAGTCACAAAACTCGTTTACAGTTTACTGTTAATTTTACATGGAGATGTAAATTATTTAATTTATTCCAGCTGGACAGTAAACGAGAGAGGAAACCTGATCAGTCACCTCTCCTGGGCTGCATGTTATTGTTATTTTTCTGCACCCATTTGCTCCCTTAATAGGTAGAGTAATGCGAAACTGGATGTTCTGTTGATGAGACATTCCCGCCTAAGGATCAGGGGGAGAATCGTCGACGATATTGGTTAATTCCAATTGTATCTCATCTAAATTCTCACACCGGGAAATGCCTAAGGTGTTGGAGATTACTCTGTTGCTATATTTTGCAAGAGTACGCTTGCTTGATTCGGAATAAATTAAAATCCTTGCAAGGCATGCCATGGAATCGCAACGATTGTTTCGTCTTAAAATATGCTTACATGCATAGACGAAAAACCTCTAGTTCGAGGTATGCCAATCTAATCAGATAACGTCCATATTCTATTTGAGTGTTGAGTTGATATCTCTTCTGACGAGGAGCACATCCATAAACATTGCGTTGATATCTCATGGCAAGGAATATCCGCATGTGAAACTTGGTACCAATGGATTATGATATCCTCATACTCTGTAGAATGATGTAAGATCGTTTATTAACTGATTAATAACTTAGTTGTCGATAATGTTCAGAGTAGCTACTGAAATCGTTATGGATAGATATCCCCTTTGCAAAGAAATTATCGAAAAAGTCCATATGATTGGAAAATATGGATCTTAGTCCATATTGAATTAGTCTCTCACTTGTATTTGTTTTTTAGGACCTCAATCCTAGCATCCACGAACTTTATTTCGAAATTTGATGCTTATAAGAAAGTGTAATGAGAGAATTAAGGTCACTTGTTATATAGCGATAACCTTGACAACGAGTTTCCACGGACACTAACCAGGTTTATTGGAGTATGGTCTGGTAGTCATGCATGACTCGACATATCACCTGGATGGTAAATGTGTATCTATACTCATATATATTTTAAGTGAAACTCTTGTTTGTCAATCATTGATGTTGTATTATCCTAGTAATGCTTTGGGCATTAATGGTTTGATGTTCTTGTGCATTTTGAACTTATTACTCATGAAACCATTGTCATGTTTTATGTTTAAGACGTGCTATATTCCACTGTTGTTACTATTCTACTACAAGATTTGCAAATTTGATGAGAAAGTCTTCCTACCATTTGGGGGAGGAAAGGCTGTCGCCTAAAAAACGGCGTGAAGTATCCTAATTTGTACAAAGATAAACCAGGATGCATCTCATCAGGATGTTTTCAGCAAATAAAGACATGAAGAAGATTTGATATCTTCAGGAATTGCAAATCAAATTGCTTCATAAGAAGCTATGAGTGTAGTAGCTAGCATGTCATTTAAAACACACCTTGAGCATGGATGACTAGTTGATTTAAAATATTCTGCACCTCCTAAACGGAAGAACCGACCACAATCATTTAAAGATAGTGCTCTCAAAGAGACTATCAAAGGTAGATCTGATTTCTCTGAGTATAGTTCTCTTAACAAGAGAATGTCTCTGTAAAGGCTATGGAACCTCAAAATGAGAGGATTTCCTTAAGGCATGCATAAAATAGAGAAATTTGTGATAATAATCCAATGATTGTTGATGATATCGTCAAAGTATCCACTGATACTGATATAGATGATGTTGGTATTGAACCACTCTCTATAAGAATGTCATCAAAGGAATGATTGGTTAAACTTGAAAGGAGAGATTCAGGCAGAATAATAATTTCTCATAAAATGCATAGTTATGGTACTACAACCAGAACACTCGATAACGTGAGATACTCTTGGCCACAAACAGGTGTTTTCAGTTCCGACACCCAATAATGTAACCCCTAGTGGCTACAGGTGGGTGTATGTGCATAATGAGAAAAATAAAGTCAATTAATAGCACAAAGTCTTTTACAGGAACCTGAGATGGATTTATTTGTAACATATTCCCTATTATGGATGCAACTACCTCTTTGGTATTTGTCTGGAAGTCTTTTAAGGACTCGACGTGCATCAAGAGGATGTGGTTATTGTGAATCTTTGTGAAAACATGATACAGATAACCGCAGATAAATTTCTGAAGGTTTTCACCTATCAGTAGAATTACCATGTCATATGCATTTGCCCTATATAGACGAACATGATCAATCGTCTAAGTGAATGCTTATTATCCAGGGATATGTGAACCATCTTATGTGCTCATAAACTGTACATTTACTAGATTTGATGTATGCAATATCTACCTTATTGAAACTTCTGAAGAATTCTCTAAAGCACAAAAATGCTTAAAGCAGGAGTTCGAGATGAGACTCTTGGTAAAACAAGGTATTAATCTATTGGTTTAGCATTTCAAATGGAAGTCCATTAATTTCGTCAACCTTAAGGGTTTAGACATGTTTAAATGGACAAGCTGACATGTTTTCAGTCATTCGATTTCTTACAAGATTGATCGATTTGCATCTCAACAATAAAAATGTATCACTCTGTGGTTTGTATTACACAAAGATGTGTAAATGGTATATTAGTTGAAATATGCTATAGATACCTGATATTGGGTTTTTAGTAAACATGTAATTCTGGCTCTGCCAAGCACCAATATCGAAACATTAGTCCGAAGAAGGTCTCCTCTCATCTTCGTGGTACCATTAAGCTTGATCTTTTTCATGAAAGATCGCTGGATGTCTTTCACAGAGAAAAGCTAATCAGACTATTTAAGTTTTGATTTTGGCAGGTTTGTTAAAGCAGATAAAATATTTTCCTATCTAAATTCTGGTTGTAGAGGATACTCGTTTATCCTCCGATCGATTATCATTGTTTATACAAATCTAGTGGAGAATATATAAAGGCTGGCACAACCAGATGATCATTACGAAATTACACAGAAGAAAATTAGAATGGTTTTCTCAACTAAATAAAGATGGAGCTGCTGAAGACTTTAAAAGTGGTTCGAAAATCTAAGCAATACTACCGGGCATAATGATCAACCGAGAAAGCTCCTCATCAGGGGGAGTAAAGACAAGGAAGACTATGGATATGGTCATATTGGACATTACGTCGTGTACTCTTTTTCCTTAATCAAGGTTTTGTCCCACTGGGTTTTCCTTGTCAAGGTTTTAATGATGCATGCGAGTCCATTGCTATCCGCAGTTCGTTATGTTGTACTATTTTTCCTTCGTCTTGGTTTTTTTTTGTCCCACTGGGTTTTGCCAGGCAAGGTTTTAACGAGGCAACATATGCGGATTTATCATTGTTCTGAGAACTCATGTTTTCCTACGTTCAGGTTTTGTCCTATGGATTTTCCTGACGAGGTTTTTAATGAGATAACAATCTTAGAACGGTGATCAACATATAAGGAGATGTATATATCCATAGAGTTTATTGAGAAGCGATATCAAATAATCGCATTTATATTCTGGTTCAGGCGTACAAGTTTTTCTTGAGTGGTTTTCCTGGCACAGTTTCGGTAAGGGGAGAAAATTCATGGCGACCGTCATCACTTTAAATCTACCAGTGTTGTACTCTTTTTCCTTCAACCAGTTTTTGGACCCGTTGGATTTTTCTGACAAGGTTTTAATAAGGCAACATTTACATCGACAACAATTTGAATTATAAGCGATCAGTTTTTTCCCCAAATGTTTTTCCTGACGCAGACGTGTAGGGTTTTGTCCGAAGTGGTTTTTCCTGATACAAATTTTGGCGGAAGTCATGGGAATGACCAATCTCACTCCAAGTTCAGGTTTTTCCTAAATAATTTTCCAACAAAACTTGACAAGAAAACATTTATTATAAATGATGGTCCAAGGGGGAATATTGAATAAACAAGGTTTATGCATGAACCACCATTTCCATTTCTAGAACAATTTAGCATGAACTAGACATATCTTTGGTCAAGAAAAACAACTAAGATTAGAATAAGATTTTAGCAAGCAAAATTTGAATTGTAAACTCATTTATGTTTCCTATTTCACTTACCCTATATTGTGGCTATAAATAGCCATTCTTAGTTGGATGTAATATATACAAGAAGAAATACAATTGGAGATAGAACTCTTATGCTATCTTTCCAACTTTCTTTCATTCTTCTATTATTTTCTTACATTATCAATTCTAGTAAGTAAACATGTAATAATATAATAGTATATATTTTGTTTACCTCCAATCTCAGCTCCGCTGCGACTCCATATCAATACTTTTAACCCCTTACTTAAAAAATATATATTTTTACTCTGCTAAAATGATATCGGCCACATCTGCGCAGATACTTGATTGCAAAAAAGGCTTGATAGTTTTGTATTACTTCTTCTTGTTGAACTAACGGCCGGAGTATGGAGTAACGGGTACAAAGCCGGTCCTGAGTCTAGAAGGGCACTGTGCGAAATTTTTT
The DNA here is from genome assembly GCA_023529315.1 of Papaver bracteatum. Taxonomy (NCBI): domain Eukaryota; kingdom Viridiplantae; phylum Streptophyta; class Magnoliopsida; order Ranunculales; family Papaveraceae; genus Papaver; species Papaver bracteatum. The sequence goes on from JAJJWX010004546.1 coordinate 75,311, forward strand.
TGTAGGGCCTTTTATAAGGTCAAATTTTATTTTATTTTTAACGCAAACAATAACTCTTAATATCCACTTACAAGAACAAAAATACCCGAAGCAAACTCAAAATATATAGCCATGGGCAGATGTTTGCGGCAATAGTATGATAAAGATTCAAAATGCAGTGATAGTCTGGATCTGAAAAAATATAACAAAAACAAGTAATTAGCCCAGTGGATTAAGGAAGTTAACTATCTCACCCATGTCACACGTTCGAGTGTTAACAAAGGTAAAGAGTTTTTTCTTTTTTTGATACTCAGGCCCAACTCTGAACGGGTGTATGACAGAGGGAAAGAATCAGTTGAGTGCGACGATCTTATATAATATCTATGGGAAATGTAAGTATTATACAACCAAATGCTCGTCGATCCTCGTAGCAGGAGAGCCGGGGAGGAGCCAAGTGCCAGGAAGCTCTTAAATGTTTCTTATGCGTACCCATATACAAACCTGAAACCCACCAATGTTTTAATCATATCTTTCCCTTGCACTTCGAATTTTTTCTAGCTTCGTCCAATAGCACATCATTACAAAACTTCAGTAGGTATAATGGTCGGACCAGATTTCTCATTTTTCACCTCTTGTAAATAGTTATAATGATATCCCTTCAGGCTCGATCGGCAACATATTTGCAAATACTGCTCGAGATTGCAACGATAGCTCAATAGGGCAAAGCATGTCATTCACGCGAAGATATCTCACCTCCCCTTATTCCTCCTAATCAGCTCAAAGCTAGCTATTTTCCATCATGCTGCACTATTCGTGATCCTTACTAGAATGCAACATGAGAACTCACACTACTCATCGATTCTGAACAAAGGCCGTGTATTACTGTTTCATTTGTGCTCGTGCACTGAGTTTTTCATGCATAATCTATACTGCAATTTTGATTTATCTGGAGACTCCGAGTAAATTCAGATATGCCTGTAGTATTTTAGTTTAATACGGAATCGTCTTCATGTCATGTAAACTCTAAAAACAGAACTTCCACAATTGTGCTTATATATTTGATGATAAATAATTAGCCCCTAAAAATATAACTTCCACCTGCTACCATATCGAAGAATGGAAGAAACACAACATGAAAACCCTAATATCCCCGCTTCTAGCAGTTCGGCAAGTAAGAAAGGAAATTGTTTTTTCACATGCGATATATGTTTTGGAAAACTTCCACTAGACAGGAAATTCAATGGATGCCGGCAGCATCCTTATTGTACTAATTGTGTCGCTAAGTATATCGAAGGACAGGTGATTTACCGCAACATCTCAAAGATAACATGCCCTAAACTCAACTGTAAAGTCATGTTGGATACTTCATCGTACCAATCAATTCTCCCTCAAAGTGTTTTCGAAAAGTGGTGTCGCGCTCTTTGCGAATCAGTAGTACTTTTAGATGAATCAAAAGGTGGGGTGGCCTATGGAAGATCTTACTGCCCTAATCGAAATTGCTCGGAGTTGGTTTTGAATGAATGTGTTGGAAATTATAGCTCGAGTAAGATTACAGAATCAAGCTGTCCTAGTTGCAAAAAGCTTTTCTGTTTCCAATGCATGGTTCCATGGAAAGAGAAACATCAGAGTAGTAATAGCGGTGAGATTGTAATCGACGTTGACAGTAAAGATGATTCGTTGTTCGTGGATATTGCTAAACAGAAGAGATGGAGACGGTGCCCATCTTGCTACCATTACGTTGAGCGCAACGCCGGTTGTAACAAGATTAGATGCAGGTATTTACATTCTACAATCGGATTTTTAACGTATTGTTATTTCTTGATTTAGCTGAAATATAGAACCGAGCTTGAAAATCCATCTCAAAATAGGAAATTTATGGTACCAAATATATTTTTTTATTACAGGTGTGAAACAGTTTTTTGCCACGACTGTGGAAGCATTAGCAATCCATGTATTTGTGGCAAAGAACAACAGCGGCTTGAGGGGATTCGGCGCGAGCGTGAGCTGATTCGGCGCGAGCGAAAACGGCAGCGTAAACGGATTTGTGAGCGGGTTGTTATCAGTTTCGAGATGCTTTTCCTATTGGCTCTGGTGATTTATATTATTTTGGTAGCAACTGGGGTGATTTCCCCCATATGAAATTAACAATCGAAAAAAGCAATAGTTTTCCATTGGCAATTGAAGCTCCCAAAATAAAAGGGCTAAGTGGTGTCTAGGTTATACAAGATTTCGGATAATGGGACCAAATAGAAGTTTATGTCTCGAAATAGATATGCTCAAGCCATAGCGAGGGAGGTTGTTTTCATTACTAAAAGTGGTGAACATTTAAGGAAAATGGGTGTTAGACTCTAGATTGTGGACTGTGGATGGAAATAATATGACAGATGCTTATGGAAAGAAGAAAATCTAGAGTTTTCAAGAAATTTGAAAAGTATAGAAATTGATATTAAGATTCAAGCTTATTTTTGGGCACATCCAAGCACTAAAATGTTGGGTCTAACAGCTAACATGGTGAGGTTTATGAGACTATTGGCGTAGGTATTTGCTACTTTCACTCGACTCTTGGTTTTTTTCTTTTTATTAATTATTTTGGTGATCGATTCTAAACTCGGATTCCTTGTCGATTGTATTTATTGGGTTGAGGTACCTAATTCTTAAATATTTTTTTTTAATTAAACCCTTTCTATTGACTGATTTAAAAAAAAAACCATAAAATGTAAAATAATGAATCACATAGTGAAGTGTTGAATTCATGCATACAGAAGACTAACGGGAATATATACAGAACACGGGAAAAAAATCACTTGAAATGCATTTATACTCTGTTAGTTCATAGGATTCGTGCATTCTTTATAGATAAAAGGGGAGTCGCCAAAAAGATGCAATTGCCAATGGTACGTCTTTGGAAATTTAAACAATTCTAGTTGCTTGTAAATACCAAATACAGGACACGGCGACTTTAAGTATGTGCCGCAGATTTGAATATCTTTTGTAGTTTCTTCTTATAACATGCCTCAACAGTGGCGCACAATCATTGCGCAATACTGAAGTTGTAGCCAGGAAAATGAAGCTGCATAGTCCGACGATGTAGCGCCATTATGGCCAATACAAGAAAGCTACTTAGCACATGCAATACTATGCGATAGTTTTGCATATCCTTGATTCAGAGTTGGGCCAGCTCAAGAAAGGAATTAGGGATGCAATTCAAGTCATGGGATGACTTTGGCATTGTCCCAAGCATTAGCCAAGGCTTGGCCAATGCATATGCAACAGTGGCGTTGCCAAATGCGCCATTGATGATTATTGATCGGAGAAAAGAATGCAAGTGATGCATATGAAGTATGAAGCTGAACTAAGCAAGTCAAAGCTCAATTGGCATGATATTTGGGTGTCGGCATCCAAATAAGCTAAGTGCATAATCGGGATGAATGAAGTGCAACCATTGCCGAATACTTGGCAGAAGTGCAAGTTGAATGAAGCGCAACTGTGGTTGTACTTGGCAGAGACCAATTTGAGTAAAGCGCAACCATTGCTGTACTTGGCGGAGACCAAGTCGAGTGTTGCACAATCATTGCCGAACATTGGCACGAGCCAAGTTTAGTGCAGCGCAATGATTGTCGGATTTTAGTTCAAGCTGTCAGTTATGAGTGTGTGTGCATCACACGCATGCCAGACAAAGGAATTGGTTGAGATAGTTACACTACGGGAAAAATCATCATTGACGACACTAGATAAGAGTTGTAGTACCCCTACGACAACTCCATTTCATGCATTGTGGATGGGGGTATTGTAGAAAGTCCAAGATTTTCTACAATATTTGACTAAGAGTTGTAAATGGTGTTGTGATTCATGGTTCGACAATATTTTTCCAAAGTTGTGATTCTCTATCGATTTTTTTTTGAGAGCCTAACACAACTCTTGCTTTTTGTTGTAGGACTATTTTACACAACAAATGATGCATATCATAAAAATATGTAACACAACACTTGTATAAGTTGAAGGTCTATCTTAGACAACCTAGGATGTGTATCGTAGAAATATGTAACAACTCTTATTAGTATTATGAATAAGATTTGCACGACATTTGTTAGAGTTATAGAACTATCTTGGACATCACCTAGTTATGTTGTAAAGATATTCTTTCACACCTCTAGTTTGTGTAATTGAAATATGAAACACAACTCTTATTAGAAGTTGTGTGCATAAAACTATTTTGAAAAAAAATATATTATAGCTAGAACCGAATTGCCGAAAGTATTTCACATTCACATTAATCTGTTAGTGCAACACATTTACATTCATTCTAAGTTACAAAGAATGACAGCCTTACCGTGTTAAGATTTTTATTACCACTATTTCTTCTTTCCACTACAACACTAGCAAAAAATCATATCACAAAAAGAAAAAGAGAAACTATAACCCATGGGATTAGGGACAACTTCATTGCTTGCAGTACAGAACCTGGCATCAATCCCACTTCTCTTTATCAGTCAGAGTAAACACTGGCTCCAAATTCCTTCTTACAAAGAACTAGTCATCAGCGCAAATCAAACCTTCCTCTACTTCATTCTTTTGTTTTTTATACCCTCCTTCAAATATATTAGGGTTGCGGCTACAGCTGCGGCCCCTGCTTCTTGTCCTCATGAAAGCTCGAACCAGAGTCATCCTCAAACCAAGAACTGGATCTCCAGTTACCTGAAATTGGCACCAAACCACTTTATTTTCAAAAAAATCTTCTTTTCTTTTTACCAATATATAAGAAGAGAAAAAAACTAACTAAAAGATGAAGCACTACGCAAAAGAACATTCCATTATTGGTGTCAATACCATTACAACAACATTCCAAGTAACTGCATCCAAGCAGATTTTTCTGAATACATGTTAATATCCAAATCAATCCTTACTAAATAACTGTCACCACATAATTCCCAAAACTTGGATTTTTTAAGCCTAACAAGTAACTACATCATAACTCGTAAGTCCAAAAGAAATATGGGAAACAAAAGAAGCAAACTTATGAAATATAGAAAGGCTACACAACAACCAACAAGTGGATTTTCAGAAATGCATTACGTGGAGAAACTGGATTGAACCTTACTGGAAGGAAAAAGATTTAATAATGACAAGTAATGAAATGATAAACACAAATTTTAAGTGACTACCTTGGGTTCCACAAGATTAGCATACTTTTCGAAAGCACTTTTAAGACTTCTGTCAGATGTTGACCATGAAAGTCCTCCAATGAAACAACGGTACTCCACTGGTTCAGACATGTATTGAACTACAAATTTAGACAGCAGGATACATCACAAAAGGAAAAATGAACATTTAACAAGACCAAATTGTACATGAAGTTAATCCAAATATGATCAGATAGTGCAAAGTTACAACATGATAGACTCACATTGAGAAAACTATATAAACTGAACACTTATTTGATCTTTTCTTCTCATTCGGACCTGTAGCCTTCTCATTTGGATCCTGAGATAAGTTTTTGAGCAGCAGCAATGTGTGAGAGTGTTGGGATTGCTCCAGCAATGGTTGAGAAACAACAATGTCTGGGAGCGTCTCACAGCATACAAAGAACTTCTATCAGAACTTAGCTTGAGGTTAACATACATGAAAAGTTAGTTATACTTTGAAGCTGGAATCTTCACTAAATACTGTTACCCACAACATATTGTGCAGACAAACTGAACAAGGTCCACATATGACGGGATGAAATTGTGATCAAGGACTAAGGGATGCACATTCTACTAAACATCCAAGGACTATACTATACTTCAATGGATACATAATGTGGTCAATTACTGATCTCAAATATGCATAACACCAGAGAAGAGTACTACTTGATAACATAATAAATTGTTTAGTGAATACACCAAAGAAATTGTTTTAGTTTATGTAAAGGAAACATAAGCACTAAAGCTTAACAACTTTACTGCCTAATATGTATATCATAAACCTTTGAATAATTTATACCTTAAGAATACGTGACATAAAGGAGGTGCAATCCAACGAGAGAGAGATCCCGATCTGATGCCTCTTTGCGCGTGAAATCTATGTATGCGGACCTGCTCAAAATAAAGCATTTTCCATAAGTTCAAAGCAATCTGAATTTAGTAATAAAAAAGAGCATATAAAATCGTATAAGTGTAACTTGTTAAATAGAAAGGAAATGGACGAATGGATCCCCTTCCTCACCCTTTAGAAAGCCCACTGGTGGCATCTGTCAATATAATGACTTTGAACACCTCTCTGAACTTACTGAAATGGAGAGAAAGACTTTCCTTTGTGGCAGCAAAATGGACCTGGAAAAAAAAATGAATTTATAAGAAAAAAATCACTTGATTCCTTCCTTCACTAATCCATTTAGAACATGGCACTATTTACATACATTGTTAACAAAAATGGCCCGACTATCAGCATCCTCTAGAACATGACCAGGAGAAAATGAACCTGCATGGTTATAAGAAAGACGTCAATCCTAAGATATCCTAAGATTTATGTTCTAAGAAAAACTGTAAAGCAAAAATATGTAATCAACACAAGAATGTGAATCCATAAGAATTTCGTGTTATGAAAGGTGGGAGATCCCAGGATTTAGTTTTTAAAGAAATAACTACTCACGGCTTCTCCTTAGACTATACATCTACTATAAAGTTACCATTTTTATATAAATCCAACTTACAGAACCAACATAAACATAGAACATAGAAGCGATTAAATACACAAACCAAAAAAGAGCAACACATATAATCTAGTCTAGAACATAGAAAGATGCAGAAGTTAAAGGAAAGGTATGAAAAATGAGTTAGAACCCTATACCAACATTCATTAGGCCTTACATCGCTTCATACAACATACCCTCTTAGTGAGGTATGGCATGTAAATATACAATAAATAATCATAGAGAGCAGGAATACTTATTTAATTGGCAAAGAAAATGACTCAACAGCAACGAAACATCCAGTAGCAAACAAACATATCACAAGGCAACTGTGACTCCAGTGGAAGATATTACTATTTGCAAGACAACAACACAATTCTACACAAACCTCAACACAAACACAACAATGCTATTCTACACACAAGGTGCAATGCAACTGTTTGATAAAATTCCTATTAAGAACAAAACTCAACAAATCCCCCTTCAATACCATGAAAAACAAGGAAATCACAAACAAGATCACATACATATGGTTAAGAAATTAAATTTCAGATTCCCTTTAGACTACCCCCATACATCCCACATTTTCCAACCTCAAAATCTCACTAAATTCAGAGAAAATAGAAGCTCACCTTCATAATTGTTGATGCTGGAACAGTTTTTCAACTCTTGCCAAATAGTTCTCCTCAACTTGAAACTAAATTCAGTTCTCAAAAGTCAAAATTAAGTTATAAGATCACCATTATCCTAGAACCTAATTATCCTAGCTATGAGATAAAATATTTTAACCTAAAAAATTTATTACTTCATAATGGTAGAAGAAAAAACGATTAGATATATCATCCCCACTTGTCTTAATATCGTGCAATAACACTATGCAATTGCTGAACTTGGCCAAACTTACTTCCCGGGGAAACACAAAAAGATTCTTACCATTTTTAAGGAAAACCCTTGAATTGGGGTAATCCTTCCCAAACACTAAATTGGGTTTTCAATTCTGCGGCTCAAATTCACTATCAACATTAATATTCTCCCTAAAATACAGTCGGTGAACTAGATCTGACCACTTTCGATTCAATCAAGCCCCAAAACATCATTAAATCTAACCACTTTCGATCCCTGACTACTAATTTCAGAATCAGTTCAAACCCAACCTTCCTTCATCTGTGTAATTCCCAAAATCAAACCCTAATCGAAACCCTAACTTCCTCAAATCGTGAATTCTTCAGTCAACAGAAATAAGCATCTTAATCCCTGGTTTAGAATGCGCAAATTAAACCCATCTTCGCCGGCTAACCAAGATTTCAGATAGCTTGTATTCTTGGGATGAGGTTCTAGATTGAGAAGAAGATGTTGATGAATCGAGAACAAGAACCCTAAATCCAAGATACTCAAATTCATTCTCAAATAAACTCTAAATCTTCAATTCATTCATTACCCATCTTTAGTTTGTCACTTAAACCTTCAAATTCATCTTCTAGTTCTTCATCCGAATTTCCAACTCAAACCCTAATTCAAGACTCAGAGATTTTATTCTCTAATTCAACCTAAAAACATCAATCAAACCTTCCAATTTATCAAACCCATCCTTTGATTCTTTCTTCTTCACCCTTAACTGAATCCCGAAATTGATTTCATGAATCCTAATTTCTTCACAGAATCACTTCTCCTCAACTCGATCGAACTTTCTAACCAAACCCAAACTATTAACTCATCAACACCACACTCGATTGATTGGTTTTTACTAAATTTTAGTGAAGTTCCTTAACAAAGATTTCATCTCTGAATCGCCAGAGAAGAGAAGAAGAAGAAGAAGAAAGAGAGAAAAGAAAATAGAAAGAAGAAACAAGGGTCTATTAGAGTTTCAGAACACAGTTTTGGGGGTAAGAAATTAGTTATTTAGAGTGAATTGAATAAGAAACTGGAGATTTAGGGTTATGAAATTGGAGTTTCTGAGAGTGATTTAGCGTTAGAAGATGAAGGTTTAGAGTGGGGAAAGAGGAGAAATTAGGTTTTGCAGAAGGAGATGAAGATAAGAGGCGGAGAATGAGTAGAGGTTTTCTCTCTCTCTCCTTAACATAAGTTAAAAATACTCTGGACCGTGGATAAGGAGGTCATATGGATTGCATAAAGAATCGGACGGTGTATGTTCATTTTTGGATTCTCATACGGATTGAGAAGTTTGTGTTTCTCTTTGTGTTAATACAAACTCATGTTTTCAGTTTAATTATCAATCTTAGACATGAAAAAAAAAATCGAAAAAAAATATTAATAAATTTAGGACATTGTTATCGACATTCTGATATAAAAAAATCCAAAAAATGTATAAGAATGAATCGGGAAAATGAAAAATGAATTCGATAATTGGTGTGTTTCTTTGTGCTTTCTCTTTGTACTTCCGGTTTGAATTTCTAGTCGCATAGGTCATGAAGTAATTTTAACAAGTCATATAGGTCATAAAGTAGCTTTAGTTCACACTGGTAAACTCAGGTTATAAAAATTCAGGATGGTTATGATTTCTAACTTAGCTGGATACATCATCAAAATCGATAAATATGAAGCTCAGTATTGATTCGAACTTCAAATGTGGTATAACAACATACAAACTATGATACAAGAAGCTTCGGGAGGGTTCTGACTTCAAACTTAGCATGATACATCATTGAAATCGATAAATATGAAGCTTAGTGTTGATTTGAACTTCAAATGTGGTATAACGGCATACAAACTGTGAACCAAGAAGCTTCTGTAGAGTTTCTGACTTCAAACTTAGAAGGATAATCATTGAAATCGATAAATATGAAGCTCAATGTCAATTCGAACTTCAAATGTGGTATAACGCCATACAAACTATGAACCAAGAAGCTCTTGGAGGGTTCTAACTTCAGACTGAGCATGATACATCACCGGAATCGATAAATCTGAATCTCAGTGTCAATTCGAACTTCAAATGTGGTATAAATCCATATATTATGAACCAAGAAGCTCTGAGAGGGTCCAGACTTCAAACTTGGTAAGAATGATGAATCCATCCATTTACAGGTAAGATTCATTCGGAATATTCCCTGAAACCTTAAACAAATCCTATTCTGGCATATTGTATGCAAACCCTGGCTCTGAGATCGAAACCTGGACGTGAGTGGACTACTATAATTCAGAAACTTCGTAAGAACGATGAATCCATCCATTTACGGTAAGTGGAAACATTAAACAAACCATATTTTGGCATATTGTATGCATACCATGGCTCCGGGATCGAAACCTGGCCAGGAGTGGACTACTATAAGTCAGAAACTTCGTAAGAACGATGAATCCATCCATTTACAGGTAAGATTCCTTCGGAATATTCCCCGAAACATTAAACAAACCATATTATGGCCTTTTGTATGCACACCATGGCTCCGAGATCGAAACCTGGCAGTGAGTGGACTACTATAAGTCAGAAACTTCATAAGAACGATGAATCCTTCCATTTACAGGTAAGATTCCTTCGGAATATTCCCCAAAACATTAAACAAACCATATTCTGGCCTTTTGTATGCATACCATGGCTACGGGATCGAAACCTGGCCAGGAGAGGACTACTATATGTCAGAAACTTCGTAAGAACGATGAATCCATCCATTTACAGGTAAGATTCCTTCGGAATATTTCCCAAAACATTAAACAAACCATATTCTGGCATATTGTATGCATACCATGGCTCTGAGATCGAAACCTAGCCGTGAGTGGACTACTATAAGTCGGAAACTTCGTAAGAACGATGAATCCATCCATTTACAGGTAAGATTCCTTTGGAATATTCCCCGAAACATTAAACAAACCATATTCTGGCATATTGTATGCATATCATGGCTCCGGGATCGAAACCTGGCCAGGAGTGGACTACTATAAGTAGGAAATTTCGTAAGAACGATGAATCCATCCATTTACAGGTAAGATTCCTTTGGAATATTCCTCGAAACATTAAACAAACCCTATTCTGGCATACTGTATGCAAAACCTGGCTCCGAGATCGAAACCTGGCCGTGAGTGGACTACTATAAGTCTGAATATTCGTAAGAACGATGAATTCTTCCATTTACAGGTAAGATTCCTTCGAAATATTCCCCAAAATATTAAACAAACCATATTATGGCATTTTGTATGCATACCATGGCTCCGAGATCGAAACCTAGCCGTGAGTGGACTACTATAAGTTAGAAACTTCGTAAGAACGATGAATCCTTCCATTTACAGGTAAGATTCCTTCGAAATATTCCCCAAAACATTAAACAAGCCATATTCTGGCCTTTTGTATGCATACCATGGCTCCGAGATCGAAACCTGGCCGTGAGTGGACTATTATAATTTGGAAACTTGGTAAGAACGATGAATACATCCATTTACAGGTAAGATTCCTTTGGAATATTCCCAAAAAATTTAACAAACCCTATTCTGGCCTATTGTATGCAAACCCTGGCTCCAAGATCGAAACCTCGCCGTGAGTGGACTACTATAAGTCGGAAACTTCGTAAGAACGATGAATCCAACCATTTACATGTAAGTTTCCTTTGGAAAAAAGTGTAATAAATATTATAGAGACTGTGAAAATAACCATACTACCCTTATCAAAAATAAGTAAAGTAAATGTTACAGACCGTGAAAATGACCATATTACCCTTAGTGAAAATAAGTGCAATAAATATTATCGAAACTTTAATAATGACCAGACTACCCTTATCGGAAATAAGTAATATGAATATTACACTTTGAAAATGACCATATTACCCTTGATGGAAATAAGTGCAATAAATATTATGGAGACTGCGAAAATGACCAGACTACCCTTATTGGAAATAGGTAAAGTAAATATTATAAAATGTGAAAATGACCATATTACCCTTAATGGAAATAAGTGCAATAAATATTATGGAGACTGTGAAAAATGACAAGACTACCCTTATAGGAAATAGGTAAAGTAAATATTTTAGAATGTGAAAATGACCATATTACCCTTGATGGAAATAAGTGCAATAAACATTACGGAGACTGTGAAAATGACCAGACTACCCTTATCGGAAATAAGTAATTTTCAGAGAAGGCTTCACGCTGTTTGCGGCTCAGTCACCTGAGCATTATTTATTTGGCATTACATTTTGTTTTACAATACTTATGAAGGGTTGTCATAAAGTTAGTGTATTAAAGAACCACAAACTTGACAGAACCTGTGATAGTGTAGGATGGTTAGTGGTGTAGATTTCCATACCCGAGGCTCATGATCGAATCCCCCCAACCTAATTTTTTCCAACATTATATATTTTTACTTCAACAACACTTATAAGTGTTGTTATAGGTTTCGCTCATTTTTTCCAACATTATATATTTTTACTTCAACAACACTTATAAGTGTTGTTATAGGTTTCTATTTAAAAAAAATTGGTAATACCACAACTTGTGAACTGAAGGGATGGTTAATGAGCTACACTTCCATGCAGTAGGTTCATGGTCGAATCTCCCCTTTAATATATTTTTCGTTATCATATTTTTGTGTTCTTCAACAACACTTGTGAGAGTTGTGATAGGCTAAGTCACTACACTTATAAAACAGAGTTGTTATAGCTAAATGTCGTCACAACACTTTTTCTTAAGGAGTTGTCGTTTGTTTTCTTAGCGCAACCCCTTGGACCTAAGGGTTGGAAGTGATGATATACGACAACTCTTCCCTTGAAACCAGTTGTAAAACATAAGACTTTCTACGATATTTAGCAAAGAGTTGTAAAACCCCAGTTGTAGATGTATATTTTTCCTGTAGTGTTATAAAGAGGCTTTATAACTAAGTTTGGTATATTCTAACCACCAAGAATAGATGTGGCATCATTTGGATTGAAAACACAAGAGGTGGAAGTTGAAAAGCAGATTGACGGTTAGGAAAACTATCATATGGGACACATGACTATTCCATGCGTGTGCAACGGTTGTGCACGATTTTTGGCTAGTAAAAACAAACACCAACAAGCTTGAAAATCCAACTTGGAACAGGGAATTAGCTACTTACAATTTTTAATGCAGGTGTGAAACAGTTTTTTGCCACGAGTGTGGCAACATTAGGTTTAGCAGCATTCGATGTCCTTGCAAACCAACTCGGGTCTAGGAGCTGATTTTTCTGTTTTTTATTGTATGTGCCTTGTTTCTATTGACGCTTTTTATGTGTGGTATAGTGATTTATACTATTTTGGGGAAAATGGGTTGATTCCATATGATCATATGATTACACAAGGAATTCAAGGTTGAGGTAATTTCATACCCAACCAAGTTGAAATGGTTGATCTTGTTGGCTTGGAATATAATTTCTGTGGAGGAGATTTAGAAGTTTGAATTGTCTTTCTATTTCAACGCAAGTTCCTGTTAATGTAATTTCATAGTGTTTGGCTACGTACTGACCTTCATTGATAATAAAGTTTTTTTTTATATACTAATAAATTTTTTATTAGTGTTTTGATAATAAAGCATATATAACCATGTGTACTGTCTATTTTTTTTTTTTGCGGCCAACCGCTGCTAACAGCATCCAAAAAGCCAAATCTAAATTTAGGTTGGGTTTGGTAATGTATTTTTTTATTTATAAAAGCACTTTCAAAACCTAATACAGTATGTCCATATTTTAAAAAATTAATGTTTGGTAAAAAAAACCTAAAGCTCTTTTTTATCCAAAATACCTCAATTTTTAAAAGTTGTGGTGAAGGAGCTTTTAAAGAACCCCCAATTGGGGGATATGCCTTTTAATTGGGGGATATTACTAGAGGACAAAATAGGGATCCAAATATCCTAGCTGGGTTACCCCTTATATAATTAAATTATTAATTCCTAATTTAACCCTCCCTAATTAGGATTAGTTATTACTAATGACTTGGGGGATATAATTAGTGTATTTATGTTTATTTGATTTTGAGTAGATTTTTTTTTTTTGAAATTAGAAGATGATTGTGATGAGAGTAAATATTTTCAGCATACAAGCAACCCCAACACACATGTAATGCTTCAAAGAGGTCGAATTTTTTTTTTTTTTTTTTTTTTTGAAACCGCCATTTTTTTCTCTGCAAAATCTTAGTACCGGCGTGGTCTTCAACCCAAATATGTATGCCGGTACCACAAGAAAAACATACAAGAGTTTTTTTTTAACTCAAATACCGGCTTGCTATTTATATTACGGAATACGCCGGCAATTATGGACTACACCATCATATGGCGGTGTTCTTCGTTATCCCCTGTTATTAAGCAAGATAAATTACAAGGGTTTGGTTTGCAAACAGATTTTGTGGACACTGATGCAAATGGTTTCGGGATTGGGGATGACAAAAATCTTAACTTCAACTCATTGACATCCGTAAGTTCGTAATTTTATTTGCATTCCCTCACTGGCCTGCTAAGAAAGTTATATGTGTATCCATTCCATCTGACATTCTTAATGTTTGTCTAATATTATAGGCACAAGAGGAGTTACATGGATTGCCTTCCTTCGTTCCTAATAATCAAATTCCAGTGGAAAGAACGCATTCTCAGATGCAGGTGCTTGATATGATTTTGTTCAGTTCTTTACCCCCGCTTCTCAACATATTTATAGAGCAATTACTCAAGGCCAAGATAGGTTGTTGTAGACCACCGGAGAAGGAGATGGAAGAAATTGGACTCCTACAAACAAGAAATGAACCCGACGAGGCTACAAAAACCAATGATGACAGACCACCGGAGAAGGTGACAAAGAAGAAAAATTGTTTTCTGCTAGTAGAGAGCTTCAGAATGTTGATTTTTTTCTGGTTTTGCACAGGTACCGGCATGGTAATCTAGTTTTCGAGCATGCCGGTACCTGTTCTGGCATAGTATTTTGCTTAAATTTCTATGCCGGTCCGGGATGAAAAGTATCCAGAAAGTTAAAAAGAAAAATTTACTTGACTACCGGCATGGTCTTCATATTCTCGAGCATGCGAGACATGTGGCAGCATGATATGTTGCTTAAATTTCTATGCCGGTTTGGGATGAAAAGTATCCGAAAGTAAAAAGAAAAATTTATTTGACTACCGGCATGGTCTTCATATTCTCGAGCATGCCGGTACCTGTGCCGGCACAGTGTGTTGCTTAAATTTCTATGCCGGTTTGGGATGAAAAGTATCCAGAAAGTAAAAAAAAAAAATTACTTGACTACCGGCATGGTCTTCATATTCTCGAGCATGCCGGTACCATTTTCCGGCATGGTCTTCATCAATACCGGCATGGTCTTCATCACTTCCGAATTTTCTGGTTTTTTTTCACTTGACTACCGGCATTGATAGGGAGTTCTCGAGCATGTCGGCACTATTTTCCGGCATGGCCTTCATCAATTCCGGCATGGTCTTCATCACTTTCAGCATGATCTTCATCACTTCCGAATTAAGAAAAAAAAATTGTTTCTAGATTTTGATAGGGAGTGGGGAGAGTTTAGAATTTGAAAGGGAATGGGGTATATTTGGGAGTGGGGAGAGTTTAAAATTTGAAAGAGATTAAGAAGAGGTAAAGATGGAAATTGGGGGATATGATTTTGTTTTTTGTTTTTTGATTTTAAGTTATTAAATTTTTATTTTTAGGGAAGGGTGTTTTAGTATTTTCGCCTCCAAAAGTCACCCCTTATCAGCCACCTTTGGTTGGGGGAAGTAATTCATATCCCCCAATTGGGGGTTCCTTTTAAAAGCTACAAAAACATAAGTTTTGGTCCCACTTAAATTTAATTCTTGATTTATATTTTTTATCCCTATTGATTTTTTATTTTTTATATTTTATTCTTTAAATTTATTACTTTTTATTTTCAAACTACTTTATATACCATTTAATTTAATTTTTCAATAATAGAAATAAAAATAAAAATAAAATAATTACTTTATTTTAGTTTGATTTTTTGTTTGAAAATTATATATATATATATATATATATATATATTAAAAAATGGCTAAGTAAAGAAAAAATTTAACAATCATAATAATAGTGACAATTAGTAAATTTAATATTATATATATTTATATTAAATTTTATAAAATTAATTATTTTTAACTCTAATAAAATTGAATAAAACTATTTTCAGAAATATGTCTGTTTTTCTCATATTTTACCAAACACACTTTGATTGCTTTTTAATCAGCTTTAACTTTAAATTAATTTTTTACCAAACGTCTAACTGCTTTTGTCTCACAATACAACACCGCAGAAAAGTGTTTTTATAAAAGCTACAACAATACCAAACAGCCTTAGATTTCCGCCAAATCGCACAATGGGAACAAACTCAAAGCATTTTTAGTTCAGGCACCGATCCAAAGGCAGGCGCAATTATAATCGGTGCCCAGAAAATCTCGTTTTCTGAAACCTGAATATAAATCACGGTTAGGTCGAGGGTGCCCTATCCGAGAGTACATATGCTTACCAAAACGCAACATGAGTGCTCTCAGTGTGGAACAAAGGCACTAAATCACTATTTTATTTGGGCCCATCAAATTTTTGTACCCAACTTTTAACTACAATTTCGAGCAATTTCCTCATCTCCGGAGTATGCCTGTACGGTGGTAGTATTGTAGTTTAATACGGCATTGACATTGTCCATGTCATGTACTTATGTAACTGAAACCCTAAAAATCAAGCTTCAACGAGTAGTATCCATATTCATCTCCATCGAAAGAAAGAAAAATCAGGCTGCATCCATGGAAGACCCCCCACCCCCACACACACACACAAGAACAAAAGTTGATATGATGTCCGTCTTGCAACCACTATATTGAACGGAACGAGGGTATTAGTACTAGTCAGTACATCACATGCAGGTACACTCTTCTTCTTTGCTTCATTCTTAATTGTTAATTTTGAATCCACCATTGTTGCAGTTGAAAAGCTTGGTGCCGGCATGGTATTCAACCAAAACTGCATCTAAGGCAATTGTTGGAAATGTTCATAAATTGTTTGCTTATCCAGAGCGTGGGGAGCTATGGTTTGATCTTAGAATGTTGATTTTTTACGGTTTTGAGCGTACCGGCATGGTAATAGTTTTTTCGAAGCGTCATCAATTTTGTTAAATAGTATTTGCTTAAATCACTGGGAAGAGAATGAAAAGTATCCGAATGTTGATTTTTTCACTTGACTACAGGCATTGATAGGAATTATCGACATGCTTGGAATCGTGATTCAGACATATGGTCTTCATCAATTAAGGCATGGTATTCCTCCTTCCATTTGAATTTTCACGGCTTTAAAAAGCTTGAGTGCCGGCGTAGTCGGTTGATATGAAGACCATCGCTTGGGTATTCTCGCACATAGAAATAAATATGAAAACTATCGCGGGAAAAAATACTCGACATGATCTGCGTATCAATTGACCATCTGGTACAAGCTTCAAAGCAGGGGAAAATTCAAAATGGAAGTGTGAAGACCAATGCCGAGATTGATCGAGACCATATCACGGGAACAGCGTGCAGGCATGGTCTTCATCGGTCGACGTCAATCCTCATCACACCGACATGATCTTCAATCACTTAGAATAAAAAAATTTCGTTTCCAAAGTGAGGTGAGAGAATTTGATATAAGTGGGAGAGTTTAGAATTTGAAAGGGAATGGAGAATATTTGGGTTTCAAAACACTACCCCTAAATAAGATTAATAAGAAGTGGAGATGGAAATGAGGGATATGATTTAGATTTTTGATTTTAAGTTTTTAATTTTTATTTTGAGGAAGAAGTGGAGATGGAAATGGGGGATATGATTTTGTTTTTTGATTTTAAGTTTTATTTTTATTTTGAG
>JAJJWX010004547.1:0-41923 GCA_023529315.1 Papaver bracteatum
AAAACAAGGAATTTCCCTGTTTCTAGCGCCAATATGTAGTAGCACGAAATCCCACACTACACCCCTCACAAGAATTCATAAAATCAAGTCATTTTTTAGATCAGGAATCACAATTTTTATTGATTAATCTCACAAATTTTACAAGATAGAAAGGAAATAAAGCTAAAGAACTAACAACCGCTCTGGACTTTTTCTCTCCTAATGACTTGCTCAACCCTCGAAAAAGATCCCTCTCTTCCTTACGCCTGTTCGACTATTTATATAGGGATTTACATAGTGGATGACAACTAATCTGTCCTTTAATTTCGGATCTGACTTGCGATATTCTCGCAAGGGTTCTATTGTTAACCTTCGCAAATATTCTAAACATCGCAGAGTCATCACATTTTTCTCATGTTTCTGCCATCGTCATCTATTACGTCATTCTTCAAATCCTCCTGCGACGCTCGCAATGTGTTGTTGATCAAACTTCGCAAATGTGTCCTTCTTGCGATATTCAGATCATACAAGGAAGATCCAAGATATAACACGATCCTCGAACAAGCATGGATCCATACTGAAAAATTGGTTACTGACAAAGCATTTTTGGTTGCACATCTCTCCAACAAGAAATTTCTGATTCAGAAGATTTGGCGGACGTTCCATCATCAGAGCACTTAGAAGAATTTCGAACTTCGACGAGGTTACAACAAGAACTTGCAAAAGATTCATAGACATTCATCAAGAGGTTCTGCACTCAGGCAAGTCTCATTCCTCCCATGTATATGTCATTTATTTCCTCACATGCTAGCATGAGGACTCAATTATTCTAGTAACTCTGTTATTACAAGACGTTATGAATGGGTAGATTCACCACATTAATATTTTACCAAGTGATTGAATATGACACCTCTCTGAATCGAGCATCTCAGTGAGACATTTATTACTGAGATGAAGTCCAAGCTTGGTAAAGAACACTTTAGGCGTTTCTCCATAGCCTTGCAGGAGTGTCCATGTGTGCCACAAAATCAGAAAGTTCATACAAGTGTTGAATCCCACTATCGCAACGAAAGAAATGCTGAATCAACAAAAGATACTCAAGATCGAGAAGATCAAGCCAAAGATATGCTTAAGGGATATGATGCTTCAACACTCAAGCATCCAAGGTTTTAAGCATTTAGGATTTTCTTAACCTATCTGTTATTTTCAATTCCTCCAAAATATATGCAATACTTGCATTAAGTAATTGAATCTATCAAACCAAAATAAAATCCCTACAACTGTCAATCACCCACTTCTCCAAGGCCAACCAAAATTCAAAAAACTCTCATCTCTGAGTGCTATATTATTCAGAAGCCTTCAGATTGTACTCATAATCAAAGAGTAGACCTTCGATAATGTCACATCTAGCTTCAGCACAAAAATCTTGAAGATGACATGCCGATTCAACACAAGCACGATCAAAGTGTAACTTAACTACAATCGTCAAGTCTTCAGTATATGACAAGACTTCTGAAGCAGATGCAACATCATTCTTCCATGGATGGAACTAACTCCTTCAACACATATGTTTTGCTGAATATATGAACATCTCTGACATGCACCTGGGGACTTGATCTTATTGGAGAGATCAATTAAAATCTATTTCAATAAATTTTGTCCACATAATAAGTTATTGCAACCTGATGTGATTCCATGAAACTTCATCAACGGGACCTTTCTACATCACAATCCCCTGCACGACTGGGGGACTTCCTCTCTTCACCATTCACATCCAGAATGAAGACCCTGATATCTGCCACAACAACGTCGATTCACTGACGAAGCCAGTTCATGGTAAGGTCATACTATTTAGGGTTATTTAAGTTAAACTCCTAGTACACCTTTATATTAGGGATATTCAACCCACCAACTAGTTCGTGAATGTAAAGGCTCACTGGATGAGGAGGAAAGACTATGTCGATAATCATGGTTCTAGCCTTTTCGGTCTCTGGAGTAACTCAGACCATAGTAACAAGGATATCTGGAGGAACTTCATCCATGGTCTCAACATCAACAAGAATGTCTTAAAAAATTAAATAGTGATCTCAGCATCAACAACGGTCTCAGGAGAAACATTCTCATGATAGGGCTTCATCAACTAACAATTCTCCGAAGTGTTACACATGATGCATACTTATCCAAAAACTAATGATTCATATCAAGATGTATAGACATGATAAAATGTTCACATGAAAGTCTTCCCAAAGCTTGCACGACTGGCGGGAACAATCCAAAGTCTTCCACAAGATGTTCTCATCACCTTTACAAATGAGATACAACACACTTTAGGCCATGAGTTTACAAAAACGTACCAATGGGGGAGGAATAGGACAATGATTCCTAAACAAAATATGTTCATCTATGTCTCTTATACAACATATCAAAAGGGCGCATCAATCGGACATACGAGATGAAAGATATGACCTTGACCGCCAGGTCTATGAAATCTGAAAGTTTTGTACGGAATTATAAATTACAAATGTGCACGCTTCGTTGGCTGACCTCTACAACTCCAAATTGAGTGATTCCTTTCTCATGTGATAACTCAGTTTCTTAGCTTCAACATTTTGGGTCAAGCATCGAATTCTGATGTCGTATGAGGTTCCTACATCTTCCAGGGCATACAACATGCAAACAACAATTCTTAGACAGGATTCATAACTTCCACAGTCGATCGGTGTCCACCAGGTCTTTCCACTAAGTCCTTCATCAAGGTACCTCCAACTTCGACCATCTTGGTCTTCACATCAATTTTTTTACCTGAGTCCTCTATCTAGGTCTTTCCAGAAGAAGGAAAAACGAAAAGGAAATATTTAACAAAATAATGGGGACTGACGGTCCACTGATCGTGGCGATCAGTATCACAGTCCAAGACCCATGAAACCAGACTCTCATGTTCTAATTATTCATCATAAAAGGAATGCTACCACCGGGACATGTGAAAAAGCAGGGGTACAACAACTGTAGTTGCAGGAAATCCTACAATACATCCCTCACAAGAATTCATAATAATCAACACATCTTTATGATCAAAAACTACACTTTTTATTATTTGATTCCAGAAATGTTACAAGAAGGAAATGAAATCAAGAATAAAATACTATTTTGGATTTTCTCTCTCTTCAAAACTTTCTCAACATTCCAAAATTGATCTCCCCTTTCCTTACGCCTATTCAACTCTTTATATAGGGTATTACATAGTGGATGACAGCTAATCTGTCCTTTATTTTAGGATCTGGATTGCGATATTCTCGCGAGGAATCAAGTGTTAAGTTCACAACATTCTTAAATATCGCTAGGTCTTCACATATTTCTCTTGTTTAAGCAGTCGTCATCTGTTATGTCATTTCTGTGGTTAATTTGCGACGGCTTCGCAATGTACTTTTGATGATAACTTCGCAAGGGTGTTGCTGTTGTGATATTCTGATCCTACATCTTGCCTCTTCTCATGTCATCTCTGTGAAGGGGAGAATGTCATGAGAAACTGTATTTCCAAAATGCCACAACTGTTCGCAATGTCATATTCTTCTGTACTGACACGATTCTATATCTTACGCAGTATTTATTACACGTATTTCTTCTTCCATTCATTTCTCGACACGTATTTTTCAACCGTCATTCTCAACCGTGCATGTACACTCTTCGCATTAATGATCTTATTTTCTCGAGAACTCTTCCCTCTCTATATATTCTTCTTATTCTTCTCTTTTTCTCTTTTCACTTTCTTCTATTCTTCTCTGCAATTTTACTGTTTCTCCGCAAATTCCGCTTCTGCTGCTGTAAATTTTCACCCTTCTTTTTCTTTTAATCTTTATTCCTTCATTCCAATACTCAAATATGCCTCCAAGCGGTCACAAAGCTAAAACTTATTTTGAGGGAATTCATAAACTTCTCAAAGAGAGAGGTTTTGCACTATCCACCATTCCCAATCAAGAAGCTACCTCCATTCTTTCTCCTAAACTATTTTATGATCATCATTGTGATGATAAAGAAGTCATAGTTTCACTCGGTCAAATTCTCGCTGGCCTTCCTATCTCTCTTTATGATCCTAACCTTCCTTTATTTTATGAGATACTCTCTCATGCGAAGTTCTCGCGAGCAATATATCAATTAAGTGGGGATTGCATTCGCCTGATACTTGAATTCGCCAACCGCGGTGCTGGCAAGGGATCTCTTTATTCAAAAAACGTTAGGGATCCTGAATTTAAGGATCTAGAAATTCTCGCCGAAAAATACACCGCAGAGAGCTTCTTTGAAAATTATTAATTAATACCTATGAAGAATGACAAAAATCACTGGGGTATTCTCTTGAAGAGGAAAGAAAATATTGACGACGATAAAAAAATTATCCATGACATTGATTGGCATTCTGGCAAGAATAACATTCCTCGCCAATCTAAAGATGAGAAATAGTGTATCTTTCCACTGATTCTGAGGGGTCCTTATATTTCTGGTTCAAACATGCTTCCTGTGAATCTCGCTACTTACCAACCTTGGGTATTTAATTGTCCTGAGAAAGAAAAGGAGGTACGTTTCTTTCATTCAGTTTATTGTCTTCACTTTTCTCCATATTTATTAATCTTGCGAAAATTTCATATTAACAAATTAAGAAGAAGCTACAAAAGAACTAGAAAATCAAGCACCCTAGTAGCACTTCGTTCGATCACGGATGAAGTAAAAAATACTTTGTTTTATTATTTTTAACAATATTGTTGCCTCTGTTTCTTATCTTCATTTGTGTGCGAAGATTGGTGTTGTAGTTGTTGAAAAGGAAGGATCAAAAGCTACGAAGACCAAAGGCAAAGGTAAAAGTGCTCTTCGCAAGGAGAAATTTGTTGCCTCATCTTCAAAGAAAAGAAAGATTCTCTCTCCTTCTCCCTCAAGCCCCCATTCTGATGAGAGTACATATGACGATGATATATTCACAAAAGAAGGTGCCTCTTCTGAATCTTTAATGGCACAACTATCCAGCATCTTCTCTGATTCTATGCAAGGAATTGGTGATACTCCTCTAATTAATGCCTACAAGTCCATAGCTGCTATCTGTGATGCCCCCCTCTTAGAGAATAATGTGTCTCTTCGCGGAATTTCCAGATTTGTATCCCCAAGTTTCTTACATTCGCTTAATAGCTTGGTAAATTTTCATACTTGTATTTTTATTCTTTTACTTTTTGATTCGAAATTGTAGTTTATTTTTAAAATTCGCCTTATTCTTTCGCAGGCTAGAAAATCTTCATACGCAGTCAATTCTGACTTAGTTAGGAGATGTAGGAATTTTGAGAAGAAAAATCTTCAGCTTCGCAAAAAAAAATGAAGAATTGGAAGTTGAGGCTGTCAGTCTTCGCGAGAAGAATAAACAATTAGAATCTGAAACTGTTTTTCAGGAGAATAAAATTTCTAGCCTTCAGAATGCAAATCAACAACTCTATGGTATGAATTTTTCCTTCTTCCCTTTGATTCCTTTATCCCATTATTTTATCTTATTTGATCAACCATTTTTGCAGACATTTATGGTCTTTCTGATGAAGCTACACTCCTTCGTTCTTTTCCCAACCCTATAGATGATAATACCCTTCTCGAGCATCTTAATAACTCTTTAAATAGTTTTTCCAATGATAAGATTAAATCTCTTTCCATAAATGATCTCAGATCCAAACTTCACCTCTTAGAAATTGACCATAGATCCAGTTTGGGTTTAGCCAACAAATTTAAGCGTTTTTACCATAACTCTAAAGAGGAAATCAATATATTAAGGACCAAGAATAGTGATCTCATAGATGATAAAGATCGCATTGCTAACCAAGGAGCTCAAGCCTTAGCAAAATTTCATGAAACTCTTCTTGGGGTTCAAATTGAACGAAATGAACTTAAAAGCAAAAATGTTTTGCTTAGCGATAGAGAGAGTCAAATTCGTTCTCGTCTTCTCATAACTAATGATGATGAATTTGCTTGGGCTGTGAAAATTTTAGATGACGCCAGAAATAATCTAGGTGTAGACGTTAGTCTCCACTCTGAGCGCACGGCCTTGGTTAGAGATATGATTTTTGACAGAGAGGGTTGTTAACTGTTCTTTCTTATTTAATCATCTATTTTTAATAAATTTTCACCAAGTTATTGACTCATTGTTATATGTTCGCAGAGGATGAAGAAAGATTTCGCAAAAGAATTGAAGAACGTGAGAATAAAAAAGAGCAGCTCGCAAAGAATATTTCTTATCACAATGATAAGTGTTCGAGATTGAAAAATCAGTTAAGGATTACTGTTGCGAATTTTAAGAATGATGATATTCTTTTCCGCAACCAAACTATTAAGATGGTTTGTGATGATAATAACATTATTCATTCCACATATCCCTGCCTCTCGGAAGAAATTCCAAAGAACGTTCCTAATCTTGGTCATCTCTGATAAAGATGAAGAAGAAGAATCTGATGATCACGAAGAAGAAGAATCCGGTGAAGATGATGAAGAATCAAACAAGAAATAATTTTTGCTTCATTCTTCAACTTTTTGTAATATCTATATATTTGATCTTTTGTTCTTGTAATATATCACTGCGAATTTCGCCATCTTCCAATATAAATTTTATCTCTTTTGCGTCTTTCTGCTCATGTAAATATTTGATATAGAGACAAATAACATTTTCTCATTCTATGCATTCCCATACTTGCCTCTGTTATTTGTATTCAAATGAAATATTAAGCAAATTATTTTTGAATTTTAAGATTGTTGCGTAATCTTTTGGTAAATTTATGCCTCAGTTTCGCAGATATCTCTGCATAATCTCGCATATATCTGCCTCAGTTTCGCAGATATCTCTGCATAATATCGCAAGCATGTATTTTGAGAGATAATTCTTGGTTTTTTCATTCTTATGTTGTCTTATTTTGCATTCCTAAGTAAAGGTATTATTTTGCCACCTTTTGTCATGGCGACAAAATCGCAGGACGTCTTTGCACTCTCATGCAGAAACCCATTGATCCTGTCTTAACTTTTCTCTTTTGTCATTTTTGTTGCGACAATATAACATGACTAAATATTCTTGCGAAAATAAAGCCCCATGACATTGTCGTCTTGCGACGAAATCGCAGGACGTCCTTACACTTTCATGTAATGACCCATTGACCTCGTCTTATCTTTATCCCTTGTATTATTTCCTCTTTAGGATTGTCGCACAAATATGACAAGCCTTGATACTCCCGTGAGTAAAAAGCCTCATGACATTTGCATCTAAAGACACTTATCATCTCCCTAATGGAGGGTGCCGCCCTTATCTTCCCACTGGTTTCCCATTCAAGGAGACGTACCTCTACCATACAAGGTTGGCTCCTTCCATCCGGTCTTAACAACAACCAGTTTTTTTCATATCCTATTATCCCTTTTGCCTATATGGCTTATGGTTACGAAACTTCACCCTAAGTGGGGTTTTCTTCAGGCCGAGTGCATCTGTAAAGAACCTTGAGATCGTCAACGCCATTAGACTAGTCAAGAGACGTCTTAGCCGTTAATAACTCGATTAAGTTAACACAAACGTCAATTAATAGGAATTAATCTAACAATTATCTAGATACGAAACTAGTACGGTTGAATAGGTCTCAAAAAGTTATGTGGAATGGACTACTCAAACGTATCATTCGGATACCAGACGAATAAGTAATCATCAGATTGATTTGAAGGGCAAAATAGTCTTTTCACAATTAGACCGACCTGGGCTCCCCTTAGCAAAGAAAGTGTGTGTAATAGTAATATCCTTTGTCTTATCACCCGATCGAGAAGATAACTCTCGTATCTCTTTCCTTTTCTCTTCATCCTTCTTCTTCTTTCTTTCTCCTTCGTTATTCTTTCTTCTTCTCTTTCTTTCTTCTGTTAATTCTCTTATGCGAGTGATTGTGAGATCAAGAGGAGACTTTGTGATCGGTAGGAAGTGTGAAAATATCATGGAGTAGTTGATGGTGGTGGTGTTCGATTATATTTTGAAGAAGATTAAAAGAAAAATGAATCAGAGAGAATCAGAACTAGAGTTTTTAGTTAGACTTTGAGTTCGAAGTAAATTAGTTGGGTTGCAGAGTTGCTAGTAGATGAAGGACGAATGGGTTACTGTTTAATAGATGTTTTGAAGTGGTTCTGATGATGAATTGAAGAATTTAGTGTTTTGAGATTGATGTAGAGTGTATGTTAAAATTGATAAGTGATTTGGGTTGTTATTGATGTGAGATGGGTTTGGTTGAATTGAGGGGTTGAATGGATGTGATGAACTCAAATAGGGGAGTAAGAATCGATTTAGGGTTCATCTGAGGGTTTATGGTGATGATGGAGACTTAGGATTTTTGTATGAGATTGAGAAGAAAAGACTAATATCAGAGTATAATTGATGATGGTGTGTTGCTTCTAAGGATGTTTCAAACTCATGGGAGATGGGAATTAGGTTTCAACATTAGTGGGTGGTGGAACATCAATTCAGGGAAGGCTATTGTTGATTAAGTCTCTGTGTTTCTTAATTACACATTTTGAAGTTCAATTGTTTAGCTTGTATATGTTGAGTAAATTCAGTTGGGTTGAATGGTTTATACAAATAAGAATAAAAGATAAAGTTTTGATTATGATGAAGTGATGATTGTATTATTGAGGCTGCAGATGCTAGCCCATTACATATGGTTGTCGGTAATTGTAGCTGAGATACATAGTGTTAAAAAGAATCGGGTATGGATTAAAATTGCAGTGAAGAAGAGATATTGGTGGTAGTGATCATAGGATTATAGTCTGGTGATGTAATGTTGAACTGGTGGTGTTGAAGATGGTTGTGAAGTTTTAGAGTTGCAGTCACAACTTAGAGGTGTTGGTGGTTTTAGAATGATAGGTAGTTCAAGTCGAATATTATTGTAGCTATGAAGAAGTGGTTATGAAATTATTGAGTTGAGTCTAGCTGTGGAAGTAATGGAATGGTTGTGTTGGTAGAGTTAAGGATATTTGAAATTGTAGAGCATTGTTGATGAAGTACTATGTAATTTGATTACTGAATAAGGAGTTGAGGATTGGAACGAAGTTATTGTGGTTGTGGAGTTATAAGTCATTGGTGGTTTTGGTTAAGAAAATAATGTAGATGGATTGAGTAATCAGATATGTGAATTTCAAGCTATTGTCGGTGTTGATTCAAGACTCGGGAGAAAAGGGTAAGTTGAATTTAAGATTTCAGAATTCATTTATTCTTAAGTTGTGTGTATTTGAGTTTGATATTGAAATTCCTTGGTTGGGTATGTTGTGTATGGTTTAATTTGTTCTCTTAGTGAATTGCTGAGATGAGTTAGTTAGTGATGGCGGTAATTAAAGTGATTCAATACTTAGGTGATGGTGTAGAATTATTGGGGACATGTAGAGGGTGGTGCACGCTAAAATGGTTATTTGGTTTGAGTTGTATTAATGGCAGTGATCTTAGAGGAAGCCTACGAATGCAGATCAAGGTAATTTTAAAGTACAGTGGTATTGAACTATATAATTGTTTAGAATGAAATTAAGTTTGTATATTGAATTGATGTAATGAATAGATGGAAGTTGAACTGAAGTTAGAGTTGCAAGTCATGAGAATTAGTAGAGAAGGTGTTGCATAAAGCTCCAATTGCAGGTAAACTGAAGTTGTATTTGTAAATTGATTTTGAAGTTCATTTTGAAAGAGTGAATAGATTGTTATTGAAATGAAATTTGTGATAGAAGTTTAGCTTAGGCTTTAGCCTATTGGTCATCACAGTCAGAAGTCTGACTAAATTGTTTACCTGACTCAGACTATCTGACTGAGTTAACTCGTTAACTAGACTTGACCAGACATGACTCAGTGAATCCTGACTGAGTCGAATCAGACTTTGACTCAGTTGACTTGTTCTTGACCATTTGACTTAGACCATGGACTTTGACTGACGTTTACTGTTAGTTTGACCGTTAGTGACCGTGTGTTGACCAATTAGACTGGGCTTTAAGTTAATGGACTTGTTTGCTGGACTTGGACTTGGACTTGGAATCATTAGTTAGACTTGTGTGAGCCTTTTATAAGCCTTTTGGCTAAACTCTTAGAGTGTTTGTATGATTAACTGTTAGATATTAACAACAACCGATTCAGAGGATGAACCAGTGGATCGTGGATCTCAAGGTAGGCGTGGCCTGTCATCAAAATAGGTGGGAATACATTGACACTTTTGTAATCATTATTGTTATTTTATAAAAGTTTATGCTTAACAAACTCATGCATTGTCTGTCTGTGCATTCCATGCTTTGTTTAAAATGATTATGATAATCCTGTTAATTGTGTGAATATTTCCACGATTTGGAAAGGACTAGTAATGTGTTGTCAATATGAATTGTTATGGGAAATGAGAATTTCCACTTGTGGTATATAGGATACGCTCCTTCACATTTATACCTACTTTAATTCAGATTTTATTGTTTAGAGTTGGTCACCATGGTCTTGGTGGCATCCATATCTATATAGGTGTGAATTGCCGGTATTTAGGGGTTCACAACCATATTAGTACATTGTTTGACGAAGGAGTTTGTTCCATATACATGTATGATTATTTCAGTGACTTAAACACTGTTTAATGTTTCATAAAAACATGTATTGTTTTCCAACTCTTGCCTATGATTACTTAGAAGTTAAATGTTAATTATTCCCACTTCAGTTTCTGTGACAGATCAGAGTTGCGCAGCGAAAGCTTCAAGGGTTGAGTTTGCTAGTTGATTAACTTCTGTTATGTTTATTATGTTGTATATTTTATTTGAAAACCAAATGACTATTATATATGTATCATTTGAGAGAAGATCTTGTATATATGTTTCTGAGAGGGGTTAGTTTTGGGTTAAGTTTTATAGCATATTTCATGTTTGATTGATTCAGTAAATGTTTAGTTTTAGTGCCTCTATTTTTAGTTAATCTCTTGGATTAGTCAGCTGTGTTAGCTTAGGGGGCGCTACAAAGTTGGTATCAGAGCTCACTATTAGATCTTATATGGGAAAATATATAATTAGCCAGTGCCAGTTAGTGAACTAGATCAGTTTAGAACTTGGTTGGGTTTGTGAGATAAATCTTAATCACTAAAAGCCATCAATAACTAAAAGATTTATTTATTTAATTAATTGATTTGTTTGTTTGTTTATGTATTGAAGTAAAAATTAAATTAAATTAGGGTACACCGATAACTTTAGCTAATAAGGATTTGAGAATAATTAATCTAAAAAGTATGGACATGTGGATAATCCAATACTAGAAAATAGTGAGATTAACGTTATTAGTAAATCTTGAAAATCACATATAAATTTATTGTATACCTTGACTTATACATAGAATCAACAATTTATAATTTCATAAATGTTAATAATATTCTTGGACCTTAATAATGTTTATAAGAATTGTTAGAATAATAATAGTTCAATCATCAATGTTAATAATAAAAATATTATAATATTAAATATAGATGATAATAAAAATAATTTTAATTTTAATAAAATAATGTTAGCATAAATCAGTTAGTATCATATTAAACTTCGATAAAATCTTAATAAGGATATATAACGATAAAAATAATAAATTGTGATTAAATAACTGCAGAATATTAATAACGCTATTCTACGATTAAATTTTGTAAATTAAGCTAATGACAAGTTAGAAATGTACATTTTGTGTTTAAACTAAATAGTTAATATAATACTTATTAGAAGTTAGACTTAAGAAGGTGAGGATATAATGTATAAAATAAAAAGAATTAACTTGTTAATAATCATGTACCGAAATTATCTTTAGTCTAACAAATGATCCAGTAAATCTTTAAAATGAAACAAATAGACATGAAGTAATAACAATAGTAATCAGATGCTTAGTGTAATACTAGAATTAAAATAAAATAAATTCGTATATTGTTAGGATCCTTCTTCGTAAATAGATTTAATCATCTTTTGAAATGGAAAATTAGTATGACGAAATTAAATTGTTAGAATTTAAATTAATATTATATTAAGCATAACTTAAATTAAAATCTCATTAGCAAATATATAGCGATAAAATAATGAAATAGCAATGAAAAATTATTAGTGCTTATCTACGGTTAAGTTTTGCAAAGTTAATTAATAATAAATTAGAATTATATGTTCTATATTTAAACCAAATAGTTAATATAAGATATATTAGGTAAGTTTAAAAACGTGAGGTCATATAATGCATAAAATAAAGACTAAATTTGTTAACAATCTTATAACAAATTATCTTTTGTCCAGTAAATGATTCACTAAATTACTAAATTATACACATGAAGTGATATTTATAATACTTGAATGCGTAGAACAAAATTAAACTTAGGAGAATAAATTTGCATATGAATAAGATACTTATTATTAATACCCAAAATCTAAAGACTATTAAGACATATTAAAATTTTATGCAGACTCAAGGTTTAAATCATGTTAAATTACCAACGCTAATATTTAACAAGACATAGTATACAGATTTAATCTGAATAAACAAAATCTGGTATATCAATTTTTTCGTGGAAGTAAAATTATATTACAAGATTAGGACGTAATAAAATTAAATTAAGAATCCTTTCTAAGTAGTTATTCTGGTCATATTTTAGTTACGCTAGTAATCAAATAGAAAAAAATTGATAATACAATAATGAAAGTGAGAATCTAATTAAGAAAAAAATAACTTTTGATAAGATAAGCAAATAAGAATATTATATAATAATTATTATAGAATTTGGAATTATTATAGAATTATATTTTAGTTTCACTTATTTTGATGCAGTTAAGAAGAGAATCCCAGACCAATTTTCTATGTCGGCAAGAGACTCCATTTTGTGGCAGGTCAAACATGCACAAGATTATTTGTTGGCTGTACCAATTAGTGGGCTTATTCTTTGCTTTCGCCTTGGCATCCCTTTGTTTGTTGAGAACGGCCTTTGCTCAAGCTGCAACATATCTATGGATATCTTTGGGGACCACGTGCTTCATTGTGCTAAAGATGTTGGGAGTAAGTTTCGACATGACTTTGTACGTGATATAATCGCTGACATATGCTACAAAGCGGGTGTGTCTGCGCGTAAGGAAGTTTCTCTTGGGTTTTTGTCGGATGATTACAAAGAGTTACGACCTGCTGATATCCTTGCTCTTAACTGGGAAAATGGTCAAGATGTTTGTATGGATATCACAGGTGTCTCACCCTTCACTGGTGATGGTATTCGCTCTTTCGTCCCAGGTAAATCTATTTATAGTGCCATTTTGCATAAACGTACGAAATACTTGGACAAGTGTGTATTACATGGTTATGGTCTGGGCGTTCTTTCCTTCTCTACCTTAGGGGAACTTGGGGAAGATACTTTGTGTTTTTTTAAACGTCTAAATTTTTTTTTTGTTAGCAACGATGCTAGTAGTGGTGTTGGTAGATTTATTTTCATAGATTAGGTATTGCTATTCAAAAAGGAGTTGGTGCCCAGCTTGTTGCTAGGTTACCAGCCAAGGCTGTTTGCCGACCTTAATCGATTGTATATGGCTTCCATTTTTTTCTTAATTATAAATATCATTTGGATAATAATTATATGTTAGTACTGTATTAAAAAAATACACTTTTTATTAATAATAAACCTTAAGGATTACTTAGAAATAAAATAAATTTAAGGAAATCAAGTTAAGGTCAAATCAAATCTAGTATTAATAATAAAATTAAACTTTAACTTTTATCGGCCTAAGAAAATAAAAAAATAAATGTTATAATAATAATAAAATATTAATAGCAAACAACTATGAAAAATTGCTAGCAATTATTTATTTATATCTCGTCACATAATAAACAAATAGATACATTGAAAATAATAATAACAATATTTTAATTACGGGTATAACATTAAGCTATTCTTAAATAGTACATGAATTTAAAATTTGTTTAGTTATAATAATAGAGTTTCGTGTGGAATTAAAATTCGATTTCATTAAAATAAATAAATGATAATAATGATAAATAAAATAAAATAAATTTTGGTGAGTAAATTGTTTAAAATTATGTGAACCAGTTATATATTTTATGAAGTAAATTTATCAGAATAGAATTAAATCAGTACGATAAAAATTTAGAGAATTAATCAATCTTAATAAATTAATATTTAGTTAATCCAGCACTGGGGAATAGTGAGGTTGGTAATTCTTGTGTGTTCAGGTGATACTTGTTACGTAGTAGGCATTGTCAGGCGTCATGAACCAAGGCAGGGCAACTGCATTCTTGTATCACTATGCATAGAAGGGAGACTTACTTCTATTAGTGGACCGATAGATCCCAAATTTTACTTTGAAACTTTGTTGTAAAATAGCTTCTCTCGTAATTAAAACCAATAACTTATTGAAATGGAAATTAGTATTTTAAACCTAGAGCTAGAAATTTTAGATTTTAGTTGTAGAAAGCCATATAGGTTTGTGCTTTGTTTTCTTGTTGTTTGCACTTAGACAAGAGATAGGATTATTCTTTAAGGTGGGGAGTTTTTGAAGACTAGAAAGATGGTTTGATTTTCGAGGACGAAAATGTATAAGGTGGGGAGAATGTAAAGACCCTTGAGCTCGTCAACGCCATTATACTAGTCAAGAGACGTCTTAGCCGTTAATAACTCGATTAAGTTAACACAAACGCTAATTAATAGGAATTAATCTAATAACGATCTAGATACGAAACTAGTACGGTTGAATAGGTCTCAAAAAGTTATGCGGAATGGACTACTCGAACGTATCATTCGGATACCGGACGAAGAAGTAATCATCAGATTGATTTGAAAGGCAAAATAGTCTTTTCACAATTAGACCGACCTGAGCTCCCCTTAGCAAAGAAAGTGTGTGCAATAGTAATATCCGTGGTCTTATCACCCGATCGAGAAGATAACTTTCATTTTTTTTCCCTTTTCTCTTCATTCTTCTTCTTCTTTCTTTCTCCTTCGTTATTCTTTCTTCTTCTCTTTCTTTTTTCTGTTAATTCTCTTCTGCGAGTGATTGTGAGATCAGGAGGAGACTGTGTGATCGGTAGGAAGTGTGAGAATATCATGGAGTAGTTGATGGTAGTGGTGTTCGATTATATTTTGAAGAAGATTAAAAAAAAGATGAATCAGAGAGAAGCAGAACTAGGGTTTTTAGTTAGACTTTGAGTTCGAAGTAAATTAGTTGGGTTGCAGAGTTGCTAGTAGATGAAGGACGAATGGGTTACTGTTTAATTGATGTTTTAAAGTGGTTCTGATGATGAATTGAAGAATTTAGGGTTTTGAGATTGATGTAGAGTGTATGTTAAAATTGATAAGTGATTTGGGTTGTTATTGATGTGAGATGGGTTTGGTTGAATTGAGGGGTTGAATGGATGTGATGAACTCGAATTGGGGAGTAAGAATCGATTTATGGTTATCTGAGGGTTGATGGTGATAATGGAGACTTAGGATTTTTATATGAGATTGAGAAGAAAAGACTAATATCAGAGTATAATTGATGATGGTGTGTTGCTTCAATGGATGTTTCAAACTCAGGGGAGATGGGAATTAGGTTTCAGCATTAGTGGGTGGTGGAACATCAATTCAGGGAAGACTATTGTTGAGTAAGTCTTTGTGTTGCTTAATTACACATTTTGAAGTTGAATTGTTTAGCTTGTATGTGTTGAATAAATTCAGTTTGGTTGAATGATTTATACAAATAAGAATAAAAGATAAAGTTTTTATTATGATGAAGTGATGATTGTATTATTGAGGCTGCAGATGCTAGCCCATTACAGATGGTTGTCGGTAATTGTAGCTGAGATGAATAGTGTTAGAAAGAATCGGGTATGGATTGAAATTACAGTGAAGAAGAGATATTGGTGGTAGTGATCATAGGATTATAGTCTAGTGATGTAATGTTGAACTGGTGGTGTTAAAGATGGTTGTGAAGTTTTAGAGTTGCAGTCACAACTTAGAGGTGTTGGTGGTTTGAGAATGATATGTAGTTCAAGTCGAATGTTGTTGTAGCTACGAAGAAGTGGTTATGAAATTGTTGAGTTGAGTCTAGCTGTGGAAGTAATGGAATGGTTGTGTTGGTAGAGTTAAGGATATTTGAAATTGTAAAGCATTGTTGATGAAGTACTATGTAATTTGATTGGATCGAAGTTATTGTGGTTGTGGAGTTATAAGTCATTGGTGGTTTTGGTTAAGAAAAGAATGTAGATGGATTGAGTAATCATATA
This sequence comes from Papaver bracteatum, assembly GCA_023529315.1. Lineage (NCBI taxonomy): Eukaryota > Viridiplantae > Streptophyta > Magnoliopsida > Ranunculales > Papaveraceae > Papaver > Papaver bracteatum. The sequence goes on from JAJJWX010004547.1 coordinate 16,235, forward strand.
TGTGAAGTTGAAGCTATTGTTGGTGTTGATTCAAGACTCGGGAGAAAAGGGTAAGTTGAATTTAAGATTTAAGATTTCATTTATTTTTAAGTTGTGTGTATTTGAGTTTGATATTGAAATTCCTTGGTTGGGTATGCTGTGTATGGTTTAATTTGCTCTCTTAGTGAATTGCTTAGATGAGTAAGTTAGTGATGGCTGTAATTGAAGTGATTCAATACTTAGGTGATGGTGTAGAATTACTCGGGACATGTAGAGGGTAGTGCACGCTGAAATGGTTATTTGATTTGACTTGTATTAATGGCAGTGATCTTAGAGGAAGCTTGCGAATGCAGATCAAGGTAATCTTAAAATACAATGGTATTAAACTATATAATTGTTTAGAATGAAATTAAGTTTGTATATTGAATTGAAGTAATGAATAGATGGAAATTGAACTGAAGTTAGAGTTGCAAGTCATGAGAATTAGTAGAGAAGGTGTTGCATAAAGCTGCAATTGCAGGTAAACTGAAGTTGTATTTGTAAATTGATTTTGAAGTTTATTTTGAAAGAGTAAATAGATTGTTATTGAAATGAAATTTGTGATAAAAGTTTAGCTTAGGCTTTAGCCTATTGGTCATCCCAGTCAGACGTCTGACTAAATTGTTTACCCGACTCATACCATCTGACTGAGTTAACTCGTTAACTAGACTTGACCAGACATGACTCAGTGAATCATGACTGAGTCGAATCAGACTTTGACTCAGTTGAATTGACCTTGACCATTTGACTTAGACCATGGACTTTGATTGTCGTTTACTGTTAGTTGACCTGTGACTGTTAGTTTGACCGTTAGTGACCGTCTGTTGACCAATTAGACTGGGCTTTAAGTTAATGGACTTGTTTAGTGGAGTTGGACTTGGAATCATTAGTTAGACTTGTGTGAGCCTTGTATGAGCCTTTTGGCTAAACTCTTAGAGTGTTTGTATGATTAACTGTTAGATATTAACAACGATCGATTCGGAGGATGAACCAGTGGATTGTGGATCTCAAGGTAGGCGTGGCCTATCATCAAAATAGGTGGGAATACATTTGACACTTTTGTAATCATTATTGTTATTTTATAAAAGTTTATGATTAACAAACTCATGCATTGTCTGCCCTTGCATTCCATGTTTTGTTTAAAATGCATTATGATAATCATGTTAATTCTGTGAATCTTTCCACGATTTGGAAAGGACTTGTAATGTGTTGTCAATATGAATTTTTATGGGAAATGAGAATTTCCACTTGTGGTATATAGGATACGCTCCTTCACATTTATACCTACTTTAATTCAGCTTTTATTGTTTAGAGTTGGTCACCATGGTCTTGGTGGCATCCATAGATATATAGGTGTGAATTGCCGGTATTTAGGGGTTCATAACCATATTAGTACATTGTTTGACGAAGGAGTTTGTTCCATATACATGTATGATTATTTCAGTGACTTAGACACTGTTTAATGTTTCATAAAAACATGTATTGTTTTCCAACTCTTGCATATGATTACTTAGAAGTTAAATGTTAATCATTCCCATTTCAGTTTGTGTGACAGATCAGAGTTGCGCAGCGAAAGCTTCAAGGGTTGAGTTTGCTAGTTGATTAACTTCTGTTATGTTTATTATGTTGTATATTTTATTTGAAAACCAAATGACTATTATATATGTATCATTTGAGAGAAGATCTTGTATATATGTTTCTGAGAGGGGTTAGTTTTGGGTTAAGTTTTATAGCAGATTTCTTATTTGATTGATTCAGTAAATGTTTAGTTTTAGTGCCTCTATTTTTAGTTAATCTCTTGGATTAGTTAGCTTAGGGGGCGCTATAGCATCATAGTCAAGACTTACCAATAATGTCCAGGTACGTTCCAGACACCCCAGGCACTCTTGGCTCAACCGTGTACCTCGGCGCCTTGATCATATTCTGCACTCCTTAGAAGAGACCCTCAGTCGTCCAACCTAAGTCATAAGCTTAGGTTGAAAATCCAAGGTACCTCTTCTGGATGGGATTTATTGACCCCAAATCTCCATGACTCAGGTTCCAGGGGTGGTGGAACCTTTTCGCTGAGTCATGCAACAGGTACCCCTTCTATGACGTATTTTAGGTCTTATATTTTCCTCTTGCGAAATTTTGATTTCGCGAACTAGGGTGTACGGCATAGTAAGTTCGCCCCTTTCTGATGATTATTTTGTTTCTTGTTTTGCATTTCAGCTCTGTTGTAATTTCTCAATCTCATCTTTTTCATTAATTAAAATATTTTTTTGAAATTTTTTGCAACGAATCAACCATACATATCTCTTTCTTTTCTCATTTCACAGTTTAAATTTTTTTACCTTTGCTTTCTGCCTCTGTATTGTTGTTGTTTTTTGTAACTTTCTTACCTTCAGCGAGATTTTCTCCACTTCTTATTTTCAGCAAGCATTGGATTCGTAGAATTTCTTCTTCTCCCTGCTCTATTGCATCTACCATTAATCTCTCACTTCTTTGTCTTTCTTTGAAGTTATATTTCCAATTCTCCTTCTTTGCAGTTTTCGTTCTTTGCATGATTTTATATCAATTTCATAACACTTCTTTCCTTCAATCCAATCTCCTTTTATAAAGCTAATTCCACTTGGATGAGGGAATTTGATGCATTGATGAAATGTTGACGCTACGCCTAGAATCCCATGTAACCAAGGTCTGCCAATCAAAGCATTATATGGAGACTCTACATCGACAACATAGAATAAAACTTCAGAAGATAATCCTTTCAATGGAATTCGAATAACAACTTCTCCTTTTGGCTTATTTGCAATACCGTTAAAGCCATAGATTTTATAGGTTGAGGGTATTAAATCTTCATCTTTCCCTCCCATAGTTTTATATGCATGATAGAACAGGATGTCCACGGAACTTCCAGTGTCAACTAAAACTCTATTGATTTCCCATGAATCCTCTGCTTCATCATCTTCATCATCTCTTGGTCTTGGTTGATCTCTAGTCTTACCACCAATGGGTTTTCATGCATTTTTCCAGCCTCATGTACTTCTTATGCAGTGAAGGAGATGGTTTTCTTTTGCCATTATTTTAACGGCGAAGTCTTCGCAATATTCATTATTTCTCTCCCATCAGCATCTCTTGCGAAAACTCTGCTCAGAACGCTATCATGAAAGTCCTCAATAGTTTTGTACGAGTGCACAATAGAGTTACAAAATAAATTTTTTTGCCTTCGCTCCAACTTCTATTACAAATGTTTCTCTTTCCTTTATTGTATTAGCTCTGCGAATTTCTGATGGAGGTGGTAATGGTTGAGATTGTGGTTGCCCTATTAGAAAATAATTTAGCTTTCCCTGATCGATCATTCTAAGGATGATTCTCTTTATATTTCTGCAATCATTTATCGAATGTCCATGGAAATGGTGATAAGAACAAAATTCATGACTTCTGTGGTTTGGAGGTGGTTCACTCCCCATGTTCCATGGCGTTGGTATGTTTTCCATCAAGATTATAGCTTCCTATATTTTCTCCACACTAGCATTTAAATGTGGAATTTTGATTTCTTCCCATATTATCTTATGACTTCCCTGTCCCCTATGATGATTTTGCCTCTGATCTCCATAAGTTTCTTGTGGTTGATCAAGTCTTTGAATTTTGTTGGTTTCACCTCAGCTATAGAAGTTTCTTTCTCTCTTGAATTCTTCTTGGTCACGACTTCCCACATCTACTATTTTTTGCTGACTATTCTCCATTATCCTCTCTTGTTGTCCTTGCGAAGTGCTCGCCAGTGTGTTTATCAACTTGGGTAACAAGCTTGCGTTCGCTGCTTTTGAACTTGTATTCGCAATTGGGTATGATTCCATCTCATTTTGTTTTTTTTCAAGAGCAATACACTCCTCCTGAAGCTCTCGCAACTCAGTTATCGTGATTGTATTCTTGATTCTGAAAATTTGAATGTACAGCAGATCATTGCGTTAATGAATGATAAAATGAGGTATCTCTCATCTACTCGTCCAGCCATATTGCTACACAATGTCTTCCACCTCATGGTTAAATGCTTCAAGATTTATCCAACTCTTTGTTTTAACCCAAATACATCTTCAATGCCAGGTCGGAAAGAATTATTACTTATATACGCCCCTAAGAACGTAGTATGCAAATGATTAAAAGATGTTATAGTATTCTTTGGTAAACCTTCATACCATTTCAATGCCTCTCTTGTTAATCTGGATGCAAAATACTTGCACAATATAGCATCATGGTTTTCCCAATGTAGCATACATCTCACATATGCTTTGATGTGTTGAATTGCACAAGTTGTTCCATCAAATATACTAGTTAATACAGGCAGATTGCACTTTAGGGGTATTCCTCTCAACTGCGCTTCTAGTGTGAATGGAGTTTTCGCAGCTTCTTCTATGGCTTCGTCTAATTGTCTCATGCATCCCTCTCTTCTTTTATTTAAGCATTCCTCTCATCTCCGCCAATTCTCTTAAGATTTGTTCATTTACACCAGGTGCTTATTCCATTGGTCTTTTTAATTCTGCTTCTATTCTCCTGCGTTTTTGCCTATTTTGTCTTGCAAAATTTTGATTTTCCTCTTCATCATCTTCTTCTTGTCTTTTCTTGCGATATCTTCTTTTATTTCTTTCATGAATTCGCACATGATTATACCTCTCATTTTCTCCTCTGTGATTTTGTTCATTCCTCCTCAATTCTCTTTGTTGCCTTTCAGCTGTCCTTTGTACTCTATCATATTCTTCATTGATATTAACATTATTGCGATTGTGTTCGCGTCTTATTTCTTGATTATCATGATTGTTCTGATGTATTGCCTCTTGGAGCTCTCTTTCCTCCAAATCTTCTCTCAGTCTTTCCCTTTCGCATGCTATACGTGCTTTTTCATCATAATGTCTCTCAATTTCGTCTTCGATCACTTGTTGATTTCTTTGAATTTCTCTCTCGTGTAATATTTTTCTTCATTCTTCACCATCTTGATTATTTCGTTCCTGACGTTGTCTATTCCCCTGATTCCCGTTATCTTGTTCATTTTTGGAAATTTTGCCATGTGGAATGTAACGATCTTCAATCATTTCTCTTATTTCACGACGTTCTTCATCCGGATTTTGTAATTCCTCTGAAATATCTCCATTAGTATTTACTACATGTGAATTTCGCCTCCTTTCTCCTCTAATTGATCTTAAACTTTATCTTGTAGTACTTCTTGACCTCATATTCTGTAGTCTCATGTTTTCCATCCTCAATTCATGATTTTTCCTTGTCATATTTGCACGTTCTTCCGCTTCTAACCTCCTTTCTTCATGTATCCTTTGTCGCAATGCCTCTAGTGCTTCAATCTCTCCATTTTCATGAATTACTCCTCCAACCGCTTCTCGGTTTTTCTCTTCTCGTCTATCATTTCTTAATTGTTGTTGTTCTTCTGCTTCGTCTGCCGAATCTGACCGCCAAGTGTGTACACTTACTATGTCATAATCTATAGTTCTATTTTGTGATGGTGTACACTGAATTGGTTGTTAAATTTTATTTTCTCCATTGTTTCTTTCGTTCATTCTTGAAGATTCCTCAATTTCATTTCTCCTTTCTCCAGCAAGCCTCTTACTCCTTCTAACAGTTGTTGGTTGTCTTGAAGTATTTCTTCTTCTAGCCATCTCTTCAATCTCAATGAATTTTTGAAAATTATTTGAAACTCTTCACCAGATACTCCAAATTCTTTCAAATCACAATACCAATCTTCACGCTAAAACCACATAGTCCCTATTTCTAGCGCCATTATGTAGTTGCAGGAAATCCTACAATACATCCCTCACAAGAATTCATAATAATCAACATAACTTTATGATAAAAAAACTACACTTTTTATTATTGGATTCCAGAAATGTTACAAGAAGGAAATGAAATCAAGAATACAATACTGTTTTGGACTTTCTCTCTTCAAAACTTTCTCAATATTCCAAAATTGATCCCCCCCTTTCCTTATGCCTATGCAACTCTTTATATAGGGTATTACATAGTGGATTACAGCTAATCTGTCCTTTATTTTAGGATCTTGTTTCGATATTCTCGCAAGCAATCGAGTGTTAAGTTCGCAACATTCTTAAATATCGCTAGGTCTTCACATCTTTCTCGTGTTTAAGATGTCGTCATCTGTTATGTCATTTCTGTAGTTAATTTGCGACGGCTTCGCAATGTACTTTTGATGATGACTTCGCAAGGGTGTTGCTGTTGCGATATTCTGATACTACAACAACCACACCCAATATTTCGATTAGCAATCTGTATGGACTAACTCCAATATACTTTCAAGAGAATAAACTATACTCAATCTTGGTAAAGTATATCAAAGAGTTATATATATTATTCTTGATTCAATTCTTACACAAGAAAATAGAAATCTGCGAGTCTAATTGAATAAAAGAGAAAACACTTGAACGGTACCAAAGACCAATGTTCAAGGATCAATCAGTTTCCAATCAACAACCAAAGGTTGGATTTCACAATTGATCAGTACAACGCAATACCTGTGGTATTTTAATTATATAACAAAATATAATGCGGAAAATAAATAACACAGACACCAGAAGTTTTGTTAACGAGGAAACCGCAAATACAGAAAAACCTCGGGACCTAGTCCATATTGAACACATATTGTATTAAGCCGCTACAAACACCAGCCTACTACAAACTAACTTCGGTCTGGACTGTAGTTAAACCCCAATCAATCTCACACTGATCCAAGGTACAATTATGCTCCTTACGTCACTAATCCCAGCAGGATACTACGCACTTGATTCCCTTAGCTGATCTCACCCATAACTAAGAGTTGTTACGATCCAAAGTCGAAGATATTAATAAACAAATCTGTATCACACAGAAAATTCTACGGTAATAGATAAATATGTCTCCCACAGAAATACCTACGAGTTTTGTTCCGTCTTTTGATAAATCAAGGTGAACAGGAACCAATTGATAAACCAGACTTATATTCCCGAAAAACAGCTCAGTATTATCAATCTCCTCACAATAATCTTAATCTACGCGGCGAAAGAATATATTGTGGAACCACAAACTATGAGACGAAGATGTTTGGGATTACTTTTATATCTTTCCTATCGGAGATATAAATCTCAAGCCAATCATTATGATTGTACTCAACATGATAGAATCAACAAGATCAGAGCACACAACTACAAGAAAGTGGTATCAGTCTGGCTTCACAATCCCAATGAAGTCTTCAAGTCGTTAACCTACAGGGTCTCGGTAGAAACCTAAGGTTAAAGGATAATCGATTCTAGCTAATACAACTAGTATCACACATGAGGTGTGGGGATTAGGTTTCCCAGTTTCTAGAGTTCTTCCTCATATAGTCTTTCAAATAAGAGTTTGCAATCAATGTTAGCTTAGTAACAAAGCATTCAATATTCACTGTTAGATAAAAACCTGATTAGATTCAAACTAATATATTTCAACCATTAGATCGAAAACTTAGCTTGTTAAACATAAATGAAATGCACGTTTTTAGGTTTGTGTAACGTTACCCAAACATGTACATTAGTTGGTTCAATAATAGTTAACCAAATGGTTAGCCATATGAGCACTTTCATATTAGCCATATTCTTATTCACCATAACTACTTCAAATGACTAAAATGAACTAGTTAGAGAGTTGTTCAATTGCTTAGATCTTATAGAAGTATACAAGACAAAATCGAAGCAAAAATGATTTGATTCACTTGAATTGATTCATGAACTTTATAGCCACGGTTTGCAAACTTGCATTCCTTAGTTAATCTAAGTATAAGTTCATGAATAATCGTTTTTAGATATAACCAACCTAAGTACGCGGACTTGGTACGCGTACTTAAGTACCCGGAATAAGTTTGTAATAAGTTTACAAACTCCAACAGAAATTCTCGGGAAGAGAATTCCCGACAGTAAGTGGATTGGGTTCGCGGACTCTTGTTCCGGTTTTCCTGATCAACAAAGTACGCATACTTTGGTTCAAGAAATATGGACTTATACATGCATGTGTTTCCACACAATGCTTATATCCAACAATGGTTATATAATCTGAATTCTCATTTCAATCATTGAAACATTCTTAGAGGACGTTATATAGTTGTTATTCACAAACCATTTTTCGTCAAATCCATTTTCAAGTGATTGAAACATAACATGACTTTCGTCACTAGGTAAAGATGAACTTGGTCAAATCAAAATCTTACCAACACATATTTCGAGAAATAGATAGGCGAGATAAACTCATCTCGAAATAGCAAATGTGTATAATCAAAGTCTATATAGAAAAACGACTTTTGTCTCAAGATAGGTGATAAAGTAGATAGACTTTTGAGTGATAGATAAGTTCAAGTCTCCACATACCTTTTTGTCGATGAAGATCCACCAGTTCCTTCAGTAGTCCTTCGTCTTGTATGATGATCGACATGGAGTTCTTGAGCTCAACTACACTTTCTATCCTAGTCCGAGACTTAGCTATAGTAGACTAGAAATCAAAACTTATAGTTTTGATCACTAACATTGACAAACATGCTTGAGATAACAACGCATGCGAGTTCGACCTAGCAATGCTCTAACAATCTCCCCCTTTGTCAATTTTAGTGACAAAACTATTAATACATATGTAATACAAAAATAGATAAATAAACTTTTGTAGCTCTTCTTCCACATGCCTAATCTTCAACATTACTCGAAATTTTCTTCACTTCCAAGTACTCTAATGATTCCAAAGGTTGTAAGTTTAGCATCATAGTTGTTGAAAATTCGTAGATATAACAATGAGAAAACAAGAATTCGCAATCATTGTTATACAATGTCATAATATTATTATACAGCATCAAAGTTCAATTGTATCACAACTTCGACAACAATTATATGGTGATATATATCACTCCCCCTTAGTTTATACTCCATCTCACATGGAAACCACTCCCCCTTACATAATGATCCGAAAACCATATGTATTTGTAGTGTGAACTACACATTAATTCTCCCCCTTTTTGTCAATAAAATTGGCAAAGGTACGAAAACGGGATCCTAATGAAAATTTCCATTGAGACATTTCATGACCAAAAGAAAGTACATATCAACTTTTTTAGATGCAATCATATAGACGAAGCTAAATGCTTTCATCAAGGAGTTTATAAAGATACAAGATAATTCCACATCCGCACTCCCCACAAAGATTTGGCAATTAAGCACAAGTTCAATTAAGAACTCTCCCGCATAAAATGTCATTCCCGAAAGAACAACAAGAGCGACCTTAATTTCGAAACAAAAGAAGGATTTCTTTGGACATAACAAATCACATACGAATATGAATTTGAATCCAAAAATACTCAATTAGATTAACCACAAGAGAACTTATGATTAATCTAATCGGAATTGCTCGACATAAGAGAACTTACGGAGCTTCACAGTATATACGTAAAATATGGATCAGTGAAGATCAATACTGCGGAATAGACAAGGATTCATTCTATTTTCCATCACTATTTGCACAATGGCATACAATAGACATAATCCTCGTAAACAAAAGTTCATCGTACCTTCCATCAATATTTGTATAATGATATAATAGGCTTCAAACTTTTTTAATGTCAAAAGTTAATTCATTCTTTTATCAATACATGCATATCGACATACGAAAGACTTAACTTTTGAAAAGGTATGGGACAATCATAGGACACTGACGTAAACACGTATATCCCATAACAAATTGCAATATATAAAACCATAAAGATTAATACTGCAAAAATCATCTTCCAAACAACTTAGAATTTAAATAAATAAATCTAACCTTTTTTTTTCTTAACAATAAATTTTTATTAGTAACCAAAGAAATTCAAAAGGATTACGACTCAATAAAAATAAAATCAAAAGAACTCAAAAAGAATCCCATTATATGGCTTTTAACAAAATCTAAAATAAACTTGATCTGGGCTTTCCAGATAGCCCAAGAATGAAGGTTTACTTTCATATATTCTTTGTTTTCCCCTACCAAGAGAATCTCCCCTTTTGGCCATCTTGTCAGAATAGAAGTTTACTTCTCTGTAACTGTGAGTGAAGCTCCATGATAGCACCTCAGCACATATCTTTTCCCATCTTGTTATTGCAAACCAAGGGAGTCTCTTACTATGGAATGCATTCTTCATTGCTTGAGAATCTGTTCTAAATACAAGTTCCCTGAAACCATTATGAAATGCCCATTCACTTGCAATAAGTATATCAAAGACCTTTGCATAATAGTTAGTAGATATGCCTAAGCCCCTTGAAATTGCAACCACAAATTCCCCTGTATATGTTCTCCCAACTATACCATATCCATCCATCCCTGGGTTTCCTTTAGAGGCACCGTCACATCATAATAATAGTTTACCCTGACTTGGTAGTTGGAAATAAACTTCTTTGGTCATCAATCTCTTCACCCTTCTGGTCTGCAATCCAAACATTTTGAGTACTTGTAAATCATATTGACAATTCCACATATGAGCTTTCATTCTTATATCACAACCAGATATGGCTTTCATTATTCTCTTCTGAGTGATATTTATATCACACTTCTTTTCACCATAAGTGCAACCATTTCTCAAAAACCAGAGTTCCTTCATGGTGACAAATGCACTCAACAAGCATAGTTCATTATTAGTTGGACTCTTGTTTTTTTCGAAATAAAATATTTCCTCAAAAGATCTTGGGTTTTTAAAGTTGAATATACCCCCAAGCCAGCTCCAAATAATCTCACCGTAATTGCAATACTAAAGCAGATGGTATCTTGTTTCCTCCTTTTTCCTGCATAATATGCACCTTGATACCAAATGGAAATTTCTCTTCTTCATATTATCATCAGTTGCACAAATGTTTCTACCTAGTTTCCAAATGTTGCTAGAAATACTAGGGTGAACAGATTTGTGCCATACCTTTTTTGTCCAGTGGAGAGGGGGAATTTTTCTCTCTCATGACTTCCACTGCTGAGGCAACTGTAAACTGACATGTTATAGTGCCAGTCCATATTCTCTTATCTTCACCTGCACCCACTACTAGTAATTCATTTATATTAATCATATCCAAGAGTTCAGTTGGCACAATCCGTTCACCATCAAGGATAAAGTATGGCACTTTCATATTTGGGAACTGTAACAGATAAATATTTTCAGGATACAAGTCCTGCATTGGTTTATCCCTCACCCATGTATCTCTCCAAGTAGAAATATTACTTCCATCACCAACAATCCATCTAGTGTTATCCTCCACTTCACCTATTATCCATTTTATTCCAGGCCAAATAGAAGACTTCTTGTAGTAAGTGATCCATTCCCCATTTTTATTTTTGTACTTTTCTTGAATTTTTTTTGACCAATCATCATTACCATTTTGAATTCTCCAAAGTACCTTCATTAAAAGAGCTTTATTGATGATCTCAAGTCTCCTAAAACCAAGACCACCTTCACTTATTGGAGAACAAGTCTTATTCCATTCCAGTGTTATTATTTTTTTAGTTGCAGGGTCCCCTAACCATAAAAAATTTGTAACTATTCTTTCACACTCCCTTATTACCCTTTTAGGCCACTTGTATACTGACATTGAATATATTGGGAATCTACTCAGAAAAAATTTAACCAGAATGAGTCTTTCTTGAAAAGATAACACCTTACCTTTCCAACCAGCCAATCTTTCTTGCATCATATCTATCACACTCCATACATGGTGAGTTTTAACATTTCCCTACACCAACATCACCCCAAAATACTTGTCTGGGAAGTCAGTTAAAGTCATACTACATTGTTGAGCAATCTGCACTCTTCTATTTTGGTTTGTACCACCCATGAAGCACTTAAATTTCTCAAAATTAACTTGTTGTCCTGATGCATCTTGATACTTGTTAAGAAGATCCATTAACTTTCTAACATTTCTTTTTTCACCATTACAAAATATGAAAATGTCATCTGCAAAGAAAATGTGTGAAGATTGTACACCCCCTCTGTTCACCATAGCTTTCAAGCTGCCAACTTGGATCATTTTTGTAATGTTTCTACTAAGAATATCTTCAGCTATGATAAAGAGCATGGGTGACAGTAGGTCACCCTGTCTTAAGCCTCTACCAACAGTAAAGTACCCCTCAGGCCCTCCATTAACTAAAACTGTCACTCTTGCAGATTGTAACAGAAATTTTAACCAGTGTAATCCTTTATCTGATAAGCCAAAACTGTGTAAAGCTTTGAATAAGAATTTCCAGCTAACGGAATCATAATCTTGAGTGATATCAAGCTTTATACCAAAGTCCCCCCCTCTCATCTTTGTTTCTATTTCGTTGATCAACTCAGATGCTAGGGCAACTTGTTCTTAAATTGTTCTCCCTTTTATAAAGGCTCCTTGCTGGGGAGACACTATGTTATTTACCACTTCTCCAACCTTGTAGCCCAAATTTTAGTAAAAACTTTGAAACTGAAGTTCATAATACTAATTGGTCTGAATTGTTTAGGTTTTTTTTGCATTATTCACTTTTGGGAGTAATTTTAAGAAGTTAGCATTCAACCCATTTAGAATAAATCCTTTTCCCCAGCAAAATTGGATTGTCTTGGTGAATTCCATACCAATTACTTCCCATGAAAATATATAAAACCATCTTGCAAAGCCATCAGGGCCTGGAGCACTTTCAGGGTTCTATGCAAATACTGCAGCTTTAATTTCTTCATCAGAAGGTATGGAATTTATCATGATGTTGTCTTCACTTGTAATAGCATTAGGAATACTTTTAAAAATACTCTCATCAATATTAACATCTTGAAATTTGAATTTTGCTTCATAATGATTTACCAACTCCTATGCAATCTCTTTTTGATCAGTGAGAATATTACCTTCATCATTTTCAAGTTTTGTTATCATACTTTGAGCTTGGATGAGTTTCATCTGGATATGAAAGTATCTTGAATTAGATGTACCATCTTTTAACCAACGTACTCTAGATTTTTGTTGCACAATCTCTTTTTGTTGCTGAAGTAAAACTTTTTGCTTACCCATTAAGGTAACAAGATTATTCAATAAGCTGGTATCTGAAGGATCATTATATGATGCTGCTGTAGCTTTCAATACTTCATATTCTATATGCTTCAATTTCTTATCAACATTACCAAATACTGACTAGTTCCAGTCCTTCAAGTCATTTTCAACCTTTTTATTTTACTCATAAAAACAAAGACATGATTACCTTCAAGATATTTTTCCCAAGACTTAGCAATAATATTCAAAAATTCAGGGTGAGTTTTCCAAGCTTTCAGTGCTCTGAAAGGAGCATTCTTAGGATTTTGGATGTCAGCAGGCCCTCCATATAGAGTATTATGATCAGAAACACCTCTGCTACCAACTTTGTAACCCCAACTTGAAAACTTTTCTAACCATTTATCATTAAACACAGCTCTGTCTAGATTGCATACAATTATCTTTTTACCAGATCTATTATTACACCATGAAAATTCTAAACCATTTTTTGGTGCTTAAATAAAAAAACCATAGCTATGTAAACAATTTTTAAACTCCAACATTGATATAGGCAGAGGCTTTAGATCACCTTTCTTTTCATCTTCTCTCATAATAGTATTAAAATCGCCCATTACAAACCAAGGCTTATCCAAAGTACTAATTGTAACCAAATCATTCCATAGACTTCTTCTATTTATTGTTAAAGATGCAGCATGAATACCAGTTATTAAAGAATCTCCTACCTCTACTGTTATTGATTGATCAGATGAGAGAATTAATTTTGGTCTCTGAATTGAAGAGTTCCACATAACCCAAATATTTCCCTTATTACCATTTCTTGAATTGTGTATTGCTTCATAATGCATTCCTGATAGCTTCAACTTTTTGCAGAAATCTGAAGTATAATGCACTTTTGGTTCTGCAATAATAACTAAATAAGGATTAAAGGATTTTACTAAACTCCTAAGTTTATCTCTGGCACTTATTCTCCCAGGCCTCTGAAATTCCAGAAAACTACTTTCATTTAGAAGATTTAGCTTGAGAAGGGTTTCTTCTCAACAACTCTCTTTTTCCACCATTATTCACCAAATTTGCAGTTTTTTTTCTTGTAGTAACTGCGCTCTCCTGTATTGTTTTCTGTTTCTCCTTAGGCATAGATGCACTTGACACCTGTCTACAAATTGGAGGTATAATTGTGCTTGGGTTGTGAATAGAAGAAGCACCAGCAGCTGCTCTTAATAATTTCTCAACTGAACGAGCTGGGAACTCTATATGTGAATTAAATAGTTCATCATTCAAATCCTGTAATACTTGAAATTTACCTGAATTATTAGGTATTCTTATTGAATTTCCTGCTTCTTGAAAATTTGGAGTAGTTGGTATAGAGCTAGAATCCACTGGAATTTGGAAATTACCTGAAATATTTATGTTATGTTAAGATTCTACCTCTTGTAAAACTTGAGTACTTTGTATTCCAGATACAGAACAAGTATCCACTGGCACCTCTTGATTGTTGATAACAAAGCCCACCCGAGGAATAGTCTTTTTTTTAGTCACTACTCTCCAAACTTGCTTAGGTTGAATCACAGATTCACCAGGGGGTGATCCATGTTTACCTTTCTTATTTTTGCATTCAGTTGTGTAATAACCTACTATCTTGCAATGATAACAAAATTTTGGCATATTAGGAATATTTACTGCTTGATCAAAAGTGTCATACTTAGACTTAACACAAATCTTACTGGGAATTTCCTTTGCTAGATCCATTTCCACCAAGATATTTGCATAGTAACCTGATTCCTTCTTAAGAGTTGTTTCATCAACCTTCACTGGTCTACCCAAATCCTTTCCAATATTCATCAAAATCTTCTCCTTCTAGTATTATATGCTTAGCCCAGGAAATTGTACCCAAACATAAGCCATAAAAGTTTTTTGAGATTTTGGATTGAAATTTGGTTCCCATTTTCTTAGTTTAAGGTTTTGTGATTCAACTTCCCAATCTCCATTCCATATCAGGTTCATATCAAGTTCATTCTCAATCTTAATAATGAAGTAACCTTTTCCAATTGGAATTAATTGAACTTTACCTGAAGTTTTCCATTGCCTTCTCAACGATGATTCAGCAACACCAAATTTCAGCGTAACAAGATCTAGTCGCCCAATCAAACTATACTGCCATTCCTCTAAACTTTCATCAATATCCTCATCCGGAATGGAAGAAACAAATCCAGATGAACTGTGGTTAATATCATCAGATTGTAAAACTTCATCTGATTTTGAGGTCGATTCAGAATACTCACCTGACTTATTTCTTCTTGATTCTGATATATTTATTTGAATTAATGATAAGTAAAGAAGGATTTATTAACACCGATCATTGGTAATGTATCGAAAAAAAACACCTGAAATACCTGAACTAATGAAGCAAATTGTGTAGATCGAAGATTTTAATAGAGTTGAGTCGGACCAATTTTTCGCCTGAGTTGTAACCGATTCGCATAGCTCTTCAATAATTAGGATTTATTGAAGATAACCAGAGCTATTTAATAAATAAATCAGAGCTCTTCAATAACCAGATCTCTTCAATAAATAACCAGAGCTCTTCAATAATAAGGACTTATTCTGATTCACAGAGCTCTTCAATAAATAAATCTAACCACATTGAAGATGAAAACGTTTGACAATAGCTATGTGTAATCACAATAATTGCTATTCCAAACTATAGTAATCCTTCTAAAAAAAACAAGAATAAATTCTCATAAGAAGTTTCCTAGGCATCAAGATAAACTCGTAATGTATAAGATGATTCGTCCTTAGAGGGTAGAATCAATCTTTTTGGCCCGGATTTACACCAAGAATAGATACCAAATACGTATAAAAATATTTTCTTAATAACAAGAACATACAAAGTCATTAACAACTATGCACCATAGTTCACATAAAATGATCGCGAACATTAAAGAATTCCATAGTAATGCAAGTTACTGCCCATTCTTGAACTTCCTTCTTTTTGATTCACCAACAACATTCTTGTAAAAGCTATAAATGAGCTTAGAAGAGTAGTACTCCATGAATAACAAGTGTCCAAGTCCAAAAGAAGTGGAACAAGTGTGCCGAAATGGAGCAAAATACTCAAAAACAAGAGAAGGGACAAAAACCAATCTTAACTCATTAAAATACGAAAATTCTCATATCCATTTTGAAGATAATTAAAATAGGAATATAATTCAAAAAAATGAGGTCATTCCAAGTTCGGATGAAGAAGTTACGGCCAAAACAAGTTTACCGAATATCGACGTCTACAGGCAAGTATGCATACGGGTTCGCAAAAGAATATTCGTGACCTGGAGCAGTATGCAAACAAGTATGCGTTCTTTAGTCCCTGAATTTTGATTTTAAATGATGGTATGCACACCAGGTATGTGTACCATGAATTCCAACATCCCGAACTATTATTTTCAAACCTTAAACACAGATCAAGTTAGGTAGAAATG
The DNA here is from genome assembly GCA_023529315.1 of Papaver bracteatum. Taxonomy (NCBI): domain Eukaryota; kingdom Viridiplantae; phylum Streptophyta; class Magnoliopsida; order Ranunculales; family Papaveraceae; genus Papaver; species Papaver bracteatum. Next base: position 32,736 of record JAJJWX010004547.1, read on the forward strand.
AACAATAAGCTAGGTACATGGATCATTATAAGTACTCTAAGCAAATAAAAGCACAAATCTTGCTCAAGTTTATAGACATACCTTTTTAGAAGAATCCAGTCGAATTCTACAGCCTTACTGAACATAATCTGTGTGCCCAAATTCTCGTGCTTCCCTCACCGTATACAAAGCAGGGCATTCCTTGGTGAGAATGCACTTACAACACAATAAAGTTGTGTTTGGGTGAACAGTGTCTTGCTCACCACAAGTGACCTTTGGATTATCATAAAAGAGATCGCTTTTAGAACCTTTCACATCCAATTCCATTTTTCCAAAACATCATGGATACTGCCTTCTCCATAGTTATGGAATTTTCTGAAAGATTATTCCTTTTCACACTCAATGCATCATTGGCTTTCTTTGGTATCCACTTTTGAGTGCATTTAGGAACAACCGGAACCTTCTTTCCATTAATCTCAAGATTTCTCGGAAGATAATTAAATTGACTATTCTTTTGCAAGTTAGTCTTTCTCCAATTGGGAGCATCGGATCTTGTCTTATTCTTTATGAAGTTATCCTTTTGATAACCATTACGATTGTGAAAAGGATTCATACAACCTTTATAGGAAAATCTAGATTTATCACAACACTGATTCCTTTGCCTATGGGTTGGAAAGTTACAACCTGTAGCGTTAAGGGGGTTGGTCTTAACATATGATCTTGGTTTCACAACTTCTTGTAATTCCCAAACAAGAACATCATGAAGTTTCTCATTCCTTATACGGAAACGACATCTCCTTTCCAGGTGACCATTATTTCCTCAATAGTGGAAAATATAAGGAATATTCTTACCTCGATCCGCATGTGCTGACTTTGGAGATTGATATACTTTGCTCTTTTGAAACTTAACTGCCGGTGAAGGTGTTTCAATTTTTGCCATCAGTGGACACCTTTTGTTGAGAAGAATCACTAGCTTTGACAAATTTTAACTCTTTGCAAATACTAGGATCATCTATTCCGTTATAGCCCAATCCTCGTGTATCACGATGATTTTTACTTTCTCCTAGCATAGTGGTTAATTTGCTTGAACTAGTATTAAACTTTTTCAAGTCATCTTCCAACATCTTGATTTTATCAAGAACAGTAGCTAAATCAGCCTCAAGGTGCTTTTCTCGAGCGAGAAAAGCACTTTCTCTGTCATCAAAACTTGCTTGCTGAGAGTTAATCCTTCCTTCAGTTTCTGCAAGTTTCTCTTCCAACAAGAAATATTTTTGATGCACACTATCACATTCAAGTGACTTTCTACTCAGGGTTTCCTCGGTATCTTTGAGGACTGATTCGCAAGAGTGATTCTGACCATAAAGACCTCCGTAAATCCTTTTCAATTTCTTATTTTCTCGACAAAGTGGAGTCAGAATAGGCGTGACATGATAAGTTGTAATCTTCATCATTTTCCACGAATCCAAAAACTTAACATACTCTAAGACTTCCTCATCGACATCTCTATCAATATCTGAATCACCTTCATCAGAAAGTTCATCCAACTACTCCTCTAGGAGTGTTTCCTAATCAACAGTTTTTACATCGAGAGAATGTTTAGATATTGACATAGATGTGACAGTTCTCTTAGGTGAATCTAAGCTTTCAAAATCACTGGTAATTTCTGCACTAGTGCGTTATTAGAGATAGACTCGTCCATATTAAGATCGCTACAAACACAGACTTATAAGGTCTTTAAACGTGTTTGCCTTCTCTGATACCAATTAAAAAAGCGTGGGTATAACAACCACACCAATATTTCGATTAACAATATGTATGGACTAACTTCAATATACTTTCAAGAGAATCAACTAGACTGAATCTTAGTAAAGTATATCAAAGAGTTATATCTCTTTTTCTTGATTCAATTCTTACTCAAGCAAATAGAAATCTGCGAGTCTAAATGAATACAAGAGAAAACACTTGAATGGTACCAAAGACCAATGTTCAAGGATCAATCAATTTCCAATCAACAACCAAAGGTTAGATTTCACAATTGATCGATACAACACACAAACTGTGATATTTCAATTATATAACAAAATATAATATGGAAAAGAAATAACACAGACACCAGAAGTTTTGTTAACGAGGAAAACGTAAATGCAGAAAAAACCTCGGGACCTAGTCCAGATTGAACACACATTGTATTAAGCCGCTATAAACACTTGCCTACTACAAACTAACTTCGTTCTGGACTGTAGTTGTACCCCAATCAATCTCACACTGATCTAAGGTATATTTTCGCTCCTTACGTCTTTGATCCCATCAGGATACTATGCACTTGATTCCCTTAGTTGATCTCACCCACAACTAAGATTTACTACGACCCAAATTTGAAGACTTTAATAAACAAATCTGTATCACACAAAAAAGTCTACGGTAATAGATAAATATGTCTTCCACAGAAATATCTCCGAGTTTTGTTCCGTATTTTGATAAATCAAGGTGAGAAACCAATTGATAAACTAGACTTATATTCCCGAAGAACAGCCCAGTATTATCAATCACCTCACAATAATCTTAATCGACGTGGCGAAAGAAGATATTGTGGAATCACAAACGATGAGATGAAGATGTTTGTGATTACTTTTATATATTTCCTATCGGAGATATCAATCTCAAGCCAATCATTATGATTATTCTCAACACGATAGAGTCAGCAAGATCAGATCACACAACTACAAGAAAGTAGTATCGGTCTGGCTTCACAATCCCAATGAAGTCTTCAAGTCGTTAACCTACAGGGTCTCGATAGAAACTTAAGGTTAAAGGAGAATCGACTCTAGCTAATACAACTAGTATCACACGGGAGGTGTGGGGATTAGGTTTCCCAGTTGCTAGAGTTCTCCCTTATATAGTCTTTCAAATCAGGGTTTGTAATCAATGTTAGCTTAGTAACAAAGCATTTAATATTCATCGTTAGATGAAAACCTGATTAGATTCAAGCTAATATATTTCAACCGTTATATCAAAAACTTAGCTTGTTACACACAAATAAAACGCACGTTTTTAGGTTTGTGTAACCATACCCAAATATGTACATTTGTTGGTTCAACAATAGTTAACCACATGGTTAGCCATATGAGAACTTTCATATTAACCATAATTTTCTTCACCATAACTGGTTCAAATGACTCAAATGAACTAGTTAGAGAGTTGTTCAATTACTTAGATCTTATAGAAGTATACAAGATACAATTGAAGCAAAAACGATTTGATTCACTCGAATAGATTCATGAACTTTATATCCACGGTTTGCAAACTTGCATTCCTTAGTTATTAATATAAGTATAAGTTCACGAATAATCATTTTTAGATATAACCAACCTAAGTACGCGGACTTTAAGTACCCGAAATAATTTTGTAACATGTTTACAAACTCCAACAGAAATTCTCGGGAAGAGAACCTCCGAAAGTACGCGGACTGGGTTCACGGACTCTTGTTCCAGTTTTCCTGATAAACAAAGTACGCATACTTTGGTTCAAGAAATAAGGACTTATACATGTATGTGTTTCCATACAATGCTTATATACAACAATGGTTATATAATTTAAACTCTCATTTCAATCATTAAAACATTCTTAGAAGATGTTATATAGTTGTTATTCACAAACCATTTTTCGTCAAAGCCATTTTCAAGTGATTGAAACATAACATGACTTTCATCACTAGGTAAAGATGAACTTGGTCAAAGAAAAAGCTTACCAACTCATATTTCGAGAAATAGATAGGCGAGATAAACTCGACTCGAAATAGCAAATGTGTATATATGAATCTATGGGTATTCCTTTGTGATCCCTGACTGAGATAGGATAATGAGTAGCTTCCTGTCGACTGATGCCTGCAGCTCTAAGAGTCTTCAAAGGAATAATATTGATGTTCATGCCAACATAGATCAAAGCTCTCTTGAATTTGTTTCCCCTAAGAAGGACTGTGGTAAGAAGTCCCTAGTCATACATCTCTTTATTTGTGGATGGAGGCTCATGGAGTACCTCCTGAATGGGAAAACGTTTTCCTGACATGATGTGATTCAGTAATGTGACCATGTCTTTGTTTTGAGCCTTTGACAGAAAAAGCAGTTCGCATATATGCTCGATCAAGGATTGAACTGCTTCTTTGATAGGTTACTCAGAGAGGGTGAAGGTCCTGATCAGGAAGGGACTCCTGTTTACTCCTTCATTCCCCAGTTCTCCTGAATCAACCTTTTCCTTAAAGATGCATTTCAGGACTTGATTGAAAAATCTATGGAAATGGCAGTACCAAGGATTCTCCATTTCTTTCTTAGTCGGCTCTTTCCTAACTTATGGAAATTTGATCGCACCATCTCGAATTCAGACTTCTAATAATTCGATCACCTCTTAAATGGGAAAAGGAAGATCTAGGTCCTCCTGATCGTTTTGCTGACGCTGAGTCGGTGCTTGTGCATTTTGAGTTTGATTATCCTTCCTTCGTGAAGAAGCCTGGGATACTGGGGAAGCATGCTTGTGCTATTTTTCTTCGGTTTTCTTTTTACTTCTTTAAGCAACAACTTTCATGGAAGGATAGAGATTGAGTTTCAAATTGGAATTTCCATTTTTCCTTATACCCTTACAAACTTCTTTATTCTGGAATGACTCGGATTGGATGAGTAGAGCAATAGTCGATCGGTCAGTTTCTCTGGATATGATCCGAGAATGCAAATCCTCAAAAATGGCATTATCCTTTCATTATAAGAGTCTCGATTGAAGTGTGCTAAAACAGATAGGTCTTCTTTATGAGTTTGTGGAATTATTATAAGCCTTCACGAGCATCCAATCTAGATTGGTTAAGCCTTCTACGCTTAGCATGAGTGTAGACCTTGTCTTCTTCGTTACTGGTGGAGGTATGGATTTTAGAAGAGAAATCAAAACTGGCAGTAACATATGAAGGATTGTCAGCGGCATTCTTTTTAGAGCGATCATATGATGGTTCCCTCGATAACTGATCTGTAAGAACTTTCAAAATGGTGAACACCTCGTTCTGTATCTTGACAATTTCCTCTTGATTTGTTACTACATTATTTAGGATTTCATCAGATCAAGAATAGTGGTTGAGCTTTGAGCATTCATATCTTCTGACGGAGCTTGACCAGGCAAGCCTAGTTTAGTAGTAATTAGAAGAGATTCGCAGGTAGTGGGAGATAATAAATTGAGATTGAATGTTTCTGAGATCTCCCGATAATCGACCATCTTGAGAAAATTTGGACTGCAACTGAGAGATTAATCTCCCACTATGGTCTCCAATCTGTTGATGGGGAAAAATGATTTACTGGTTTTTTAGGAAAGTAAAGAAACGACTGTGCGGACAAGACTCCTCAACCGAGAAAATTGTTTAACCTCAAACAGATGCACTGCACGAGAGTGCTTTGAGTTTGAGAGATCAATCTGTAGGACTCCGACCTAAACTAAGACAATGGCCGTTCTAGAGTCAATTCGGTCACAAAGAGGGAAGAGGGTCGATCTGTAGGAGGGAAGCTTATAATTGTGTGAGATCAATGGTGATCAAGGATTGTGAATGTGTTGTATGTTTCTGCAAATGAACTGTTGGGTTCGAATAAGTTCGAATTATACTCCATTGAGATTGATTCAGATGAGAATTCTTGTGATAATTCTCGTATATCTTTGGGTTGATATATTTTTCTCCCCCTTAATCGTGAATTCAAAGACTTATTTATATTACCAGAATGTAGACACATTGATCTCCAGTAAGTGTGACGGTTGATTGAGTGAAAGAGCGGGAAAGTGGGAAATCGAGGTTTAACCAGTTTTAGGTCATGCGGAGACTTGGTTGATTGTCCAACCACTACTTTTCTAACTCCATCAAATGCTTTCACGACTTACTCATATTTATCATCGTGGATGAACACACATGCAGTAAGCCTCCATACCAAAACCCTAATTAATATCCCCCCATGTGACGTGATTGATGTCTCACGAACGTGAAGTCTGTAAGGCAGACATGTATTTAATTAGTCATCCGTTGACTTAACTAGACGATGAGTCTAAGTTTTGTTGAGTCGAGCATGATTGATGAATGCTCCATGATACATAGATTGAACATGTCTACTGGGACTTATGTATTATTGGATCAACATGATGAATATTGATAACCTGATCAAATATTACTCGTCTGAGCGAATATTACTCGCTTGAGAGAATATTGCTCGATTAATGAAGTATCAGATGTTAATAATGGAATAATATTACTAATCTCTCATGGGAAAATATTGTTCATTTGATGGATTACTGAATATTGATAGTTGACCCAATATTGATAGTCTGAGAAAATATTGCTCGTCTGAGCAAATATTGGTAGAATGACCAAATAAAATATTGGTAGCTGGACCTAATATTATATAATTAATCAAAATGTTGATTGCTGGATTAACATAAAATTATTAGCTTTTAAACTTGCTCAGAATTATTATTTCCAGAGTATTTAGTTCGAAACCCTAATTTTGATATGTTACTTATCAATTGATGATTCATTGAAAATCAATCACTGAGTGAAGGAGGGACCGGTTACATGGGATGATAGCCAACTATGTACCGCCTAGGTGCTCAAGTGAGCATGCACCAAAGTCCTTTGTAGACCAATTGGTGAAAGGATGATTAAATGATGGTTTAATCATTTATTGAAATAATGCTCGTCTGAGCATTAGGAAATAAAACCTAATTATGGAGAGATGAGGGACCGACCAAGGGGTATTAAACCGAACCTTGGTGGTCGTGGAACCAGCTAGTGGTCAATGGAAGAAGTTCCAAGTTGGTTGGAAAGAGTTTGAACCCAAGATGAACTGTAGAAAGCTAATTAGATCAAAATTATGAAGATGTGTGGGACCGACTCCTTGCAATCCCAAGAGCGGACCTTGGTCGGTCAAGGTGGAAAGCCCGTGTCACCACAGTATTTATGTCTCAGACCTGAGAATTTTGGTATTTTCTGGTGCACGTTTGAGCAACATTTTGGATTTTCAGAAGAGTTTGATCTTGACTGAAACTCTCTCAATTTTGCTCGAATAAGCAAGTAGAACTTTGCTCGAGCGATCAATATTTTGAAAATATTAAAAAATAATATTTAATATTTTCCTTGAAGAGTCTAGTCGGTCATGTGACCATTTGACTTTTTTGGTTTCGAACGTTTGAGCAATATTTAAGAAAATACGGAAAAACTAGGGTTTTTGCTCAAACGGAGTAGTTTCATAAGATGGAGGAAATAATAATAATGATAAAATAAGGGATCATAAGGTGTAGGACCGGACACGGCTAGGGTATGGCCGGACGGCTAGTAGGCCCAGTCCCGTGACACCTTTCCCTATTTTTGATTATTTTTTCCATCGTATGAAGGAAATATGGAGAAACTAAGAGTTTTGCTAAAACGAGGGAGTTTGCTCAAATGAAGGAGTTTCATGAGATTAAAAATAATAATAAAATAAGGTAAAAATAAAAGGAAGAGGCGTGGGACCGGCCACGATGGCATGACATGCCGTCCGGTGGGCCCGGTCCTCTTGGGTGCCTCTTTATTATTTTATTAATATTATTTTTCTTCCCTATTATGCATAGGTTTCCTCGTTTGTCCATATTTTTGAGTGCTCGTTCGTGCACTCGGGTGCTCCTTCGTGCATTATTGTTAAGTACACTCGCACCATTTTCTCGGGGCTTACTCGATGGTGGACCAGATGCCCGATCAGTGAATATTTATCTAATTCATGGAATTCAGCCATGAAACATAGTAACGAAATAAATTGAGTATATATTACTAATCAATGGAATTCAGCTGAGAATCATCCATGGAATAGAGTAAGAAGATAGAATGATTATCTATTACTAATCCATGGAATCCAGCTGAGGATCAGCCGCAGAACGGAGCAATGAGATAAATGGATTATTTTCTAGGAATTCAATTAATGAGTGACACGCTAGAATTAATCTATGAATTTATCTATACTAGCATGCGGTATGTCTAGGAGCGGGTTTATTCGAGAATCGAGGTATGAGATAATGGAAGCATCATACTCGTTCTGAATATTGGGGGCGTAAAGTCAGGGAACAACAAATAGTGTGATGTCCTGAAGACATTAGGCTCTATACTAGCATGCAATATGTCTAGGATCCGCCTAATAATTTTGATTCTATGTAGAGGTGATGATGAAATGTGTGAAGCGTCGAAAGCTCAACTGAGAGGATTTTCGAGAAACATATTCATCATAGCTCTAAGAGGATATTCGCTCAGTCAGAGATCGTGAAATAGTTCACGGATCATAAAATATGAGTTTCACATACATTTCTGAAGTTAGGTCAGAAACATGCAGTATCATGATTTTACGATTTTAGCCTTTGTCGAAAATCCACCAACGACAACTGGTCAAAGTGTTTATGGTTAGAAAAATTGATCAAAGTGATTAACCAATCATCAAGTGGGTCTTATTAATACTTGACGATATTGTTCCCACTTAGCCACTGTAGTTATCCGGCAACATGGGTTTCCAACGGGCATCTCTGCGGTAATCCAACAATAACTTCCCGGAAAGTCGCCATCCATGGATTGCTTCCACCGAACACGCTTAACTGCAGATTGTTCTGCAATTTTGGGAGCCAATTACGCTGAAAAGGCTTCGGTGTTAAGAAAGGACAAAACATTACCTATATTCTTATTGGCGAACCTTATCTTCCAAATAAGGGGAATCACAATAACTTGTATAGGTGATTTATATAAATACCTTACACGTACTGTATCCTTCGTAAATCTTATGAACTAATAACAAATTAATATGAACATATTAAGCGAATTAATAATACTTTTATAGTAAATGTCTAAACCTAGATATGAAAAATACGGGAGGGGGACCTTAAATCCCATTTACACTTCATCCCCGCATCATTAAATTTGAGGATTCCTATACTCTACCTCGTTACCCATTTTTGCGGATAAAACCCTACCTAATAGGGACATATACCCACGGGGATGGGCTTTGATGCGAAAATCTCCATCCCTAACGGATGCAGAAGAGTAAACCCTAATTTTCAACATGTAGGTACTGAATATCGCAAGATAATAGTTCACGAGTATCGTAGTAAATAAAGGAGAAAAGAGTTATAAAATGATACGATGATAGAAGTAACGCGGAGAAATATGAAGTTTTGCGAGGATG